>VXBJ01008100.1:0-14017 GCA_013400055.1 Nycticryphes semicollaris
AGTCCTCACTAATGTGGCCTCCGCTATTAATTTATACTGTGGCTGACTAGAGGATACATTTTAACTATACACTCACTCTATTTGATCCTATTGTGGCTTCGAGTAAAGCAAATGCATTCTTTTTAAAAGTAATTTTACCTATATAAATACACTTATGTTTCCGTAGCAAAATCCAGCCTCAGAAAGGTGTGAGTGGTAGTCCATATTTGCTCTATCTTGAGAGCTGGTTCACAGCATTAAGAGTTTTATCTTCTTGTTCATAAAACAAGCAGTTCTTTTATTAAAAATGAATAAAATATTTTTTTTTTTCTGAACTTGTTAATGAACATAAATGCAAGCAGTGCCAAAATGTGATGGTTTTTATGTTAACAGTATACTGGGCATCCAGGAAAATATTGAGAAATTGCCAAAATAAAACAAAGTAAGAAATGACATAATTAATGTCCATGCAGCAAAGTGAAAACATGGGTTCCTTTTTGCTTGTGAAATATGACATCATTGAACAGAATAGTTTAAAACTGTGCTATGTTTTGTCATGAAACTAATGTTATCATCAGCAATGATTTCCAAACACCTTGTGTTTCTGAGGCTTTTTTTCTTTTTCTTTTTTAACCCCAGAAGAATGGCTCACCTAAAATACTTTCCTCATTCTGAGCAAAGGAGACAGAACTGACTGCAAAAGAAACAGCTTTTTAGTTATTCAGGCAATGACTCCACAAGGTGTGCGTGATAAAACACCACCACTGGATTTTTGGGTTTTGGTTTTATTTTTGCTGTTGTTTTGTTTGGCTTTTTTCTGAAATTGAATGGAGGAGCTTACCAGAACAATAATTTTTCCATTCCCCTCCCCTACCTTCCGGCCCCTCTATTTATTTATACTTTAATTTAAACTCTTCTGCCCAGAGCTTTCTCTGGTTCCGCTCACCATCAGCTCATCTTGGCACTCCAGAGTAGCAGTACACTCTACCCATATGCCCAGAGACAGGTGCTTTGTGCACTCCCAGGATCCTAAACTTATTAATATTAAGGACAACAGCGCTATGCATCTTCTTGTTGTTGTAAGTTTGGGCTCTTTTGCTGGAGAGATGTCAGATCTGTCTCAGTGATATAGCTTTAAGTGGAGCAGTGAGTGGAAAATTGTTATTCTGGGTGAAAATATGGAACACACAGCATTGCCTGAGACAGCTATTAATGTTCTGTTTACTGGCTCCTGGGAGATGCAGCATCTTCATCCTTTCCGAAGATAGCTGAATGCAGAACATCTGAGAGATTAACTAGGAAAGACCAGGAAAAACGTGCAAATGAACATACAATGAGAACTGTAAGACAGAGTATAAAATTAAATCACCTGTGAAAGAGCAAACTTTAAAGGAAAATAGAAGAAGGAAGGCACCAGAAACATCGAGAAGTCAGATATGTATTGAAACTCATAGGTGTACGATATCCAGCTGAGTGACAGTAATGCAATATACAATTGCATCCTCACTCTCCATTCAAAGTGTTTAACTGAACAAGCATGTGCTCTTGTTACTGTACACTGTGACTGATATATTCAGTGCTCAGTTCTTCTCTTATCTTCTGTGGCTTCTTTTTTTTTTTTTTCTTTTGACACTTAAAAGCACTATTTTTAGCATGTTGAGGCAAAAAACTAATGCTTCCTTTAGCTACTGTTTTGCTCAGGGTGGGATAGATTTGATACCACGAACACCTACAGAGCTCCTGTCCTGAGCAGGACAAATCCCTTTAGCTATCACAAAAACAAAGGTCACAAAGTTACAGGTCCTTATTGCAGCATTTTCCAGCTGCTATGTCTCTGTGTGTTCTGTGTAGTTTTCATGATGGCAGCATCAGGATCCTGTGCTTAGAGCAGCTTGTGATTTTTTGACATTTCAGTCTGAGTTTGTTTGCATGTATCATCATGAGCTGATGATCCGGAGTGTTAAAACTGTGAGCCTTAGAGAGAAATAATGTGCTTCAACAACCAGTGAAGAGCTAATATTTTATATCCATGGCTTTTATTCACAGAGTAGAAAATGAAGCAAACATTTATTCTCTTCCACCAGTGAATAATGTGGAGGAACGTTTTTCCTCCGGATGGAACATTGGCAAGATTACCCTGGCAAAGTGCAGCAGTCAATAACAAGCTAATCAATACACTGCAACTGCACTGCGATTCTTTGGTTTATATCTCCACAGATGTGAATTTCCTCCTTCACTTGGATCTCTCTATATAATAACTATATCATGTGTATGTAAACATGTGTATACACCCGCACATCCACAAATAGTCATAAACTTAGGTGGTTCCTAAATTTAACCTGTAGCTTTAGATCAATGCATACACTGGCGTCTATACGTCTCTCTTTCTTTTAGCCGTGTGCTATTCCCAACAGCAACTGAAACAAGCTTTTTCTTTTTCTACAGATACAAATTCAAGCAAAGCCGAAAATATCCAGAAAGCCAGAACAAAATCTGGTTTGTAGCAAGTGTGACAGTAGCATGTAGCTAGACAGCTAGAAAGTAAGTAAAGTATAAATATACATCTTTGCACTCAGTCGCCCTGAAAATTATCAGTATACTAATACAAACTTCAGTGAGATATAGGGAATGGATGTTAGAATAACTGCATGCATTAATAAATGTGTTATATTAACATATATTATTTATTCATTTTGGCTTATTGATATATATAGCAATTATTTTATGATGTTACTGTATGCATTCAGAAGAAAGCAGTAAACCAAAATTGAATATTCATATCAATACAGTGATTAATGCATTAGGCATTTCTATTTTAATTGAAAATTATCTTGTCTTTCTTCTTCATAAATTGTAACAACAAAAATTCTTAAAAGCGAAACAAAGAAGTAAGAAAGAAGAATGAAGGAGAAGATTAAAGTAATTCTACATGAGGAAAAAGTGAAATAGAAGATAATTTTCATTACACATAATAGTGGAACAGATTAATTCTTTAGACTGTTCAAGGCACTTTGGTATCATGGTGATTAGTTACGGAGTTATTAAATATCTGTAAATGCCTTCAAGTTTCTTTTAGGAAATTCATCAGCAGTTATACTTAACCTATGTAAATAAAACAGGTCTGCCTGCACCAGTTTTATGTGATAACTTAAAGAAGATTGATGAGTTTAAGAGTCTTCTGACTTATGGCTGGGTTGCCAGCATGCTTTGATTTGTTAAAAGAGCTGAAATTTCAACTTGGCCTTTGAAGTGTACAGCAGGAGCAAAGAGAAAGAGGGGAGCATAGAAAGGAGCAAATAGAGCCCCGTGGAAAGTTGTCTCTGGATAGTGAGGATAAAGCTGCCTAGTATAAAAGCTTCTGCATATTTTTTCTGTAGTTACTTTAATATTTCAGTTCCTCTTTCTATCCTTTCTTTTCTCTAATTCTAAACCTGAATTAGGGCAATAGTATTAATGAGGGTTAATTAATTAAACAGTCTTATGAATCACTCAATTTTGTTATACTGAAAAAAGATTATCACCACCACAGCTCCTTTCCCAATACAGACTGACTGTTCATGGCAGCACAGCATTTCAGGAACAGCAAAGCCATTATCATTGCCCATTTTTACCACTGCTATATTTTATCATAATTCGAGTTACATGCTGCAATTCCATTTGTGTATGCCTTGTATTGAGTAAGCAGGCTTTGAAATTACAGTTCAACTTTCATCAGAGGAAGTGATCAAGTGATCTTTCTGTCACGTCCTTCACAGCTGAAAATAAAGAGCCTTTTAACGAAATGTTAATCTGAGTAACAAGGGGTGATAACTAAAACTAAAGTTACCTCTGTTACAGTCAAAATACATTAAATTATAAACTGTGTTATATGGTCCTGAGCTAATAATAGTTAATGAACGCAGCCCTAGTCCCTTCTGTCACATGAGACTATACCTACTTGACCATAAAAGCCAGTTGTCCTTTTTACCTGATTTCCCTCACATGCTGTGAATTTAGTGATTTTGCTCCATTTCAATAAGAGAGGTGCTGTGCCTTCTCGCTGACCTGACCTGTAAAACCTGACATTTTCCTGGAATATGAGGCATGCATTTAAAGGTAACTTGAAATCTAACTTTTCCTTCTTGGGTAAATGCTATAACTAATTCTACAGCAAAAGCTTGAAACCATTGCTATCTCTTCCGGGCTTGTTTTTGAGTCAGTGTGTATTGTACAGATCAGAAAGACATCAACATTTTTTTATTTCTTCCCTGAGAACAGTTTCTAGAAGACCTCTTTAAGGGAATTTGGGTGAAAGAATGTTGTCTTTGTGAATCCCAGACTTCTTAGGAGGCTACAGGTGTTAGTGCAATTTAGTTTTCTGGTGAAATCCCAGTTTTATTGGAAATACTCATTTCAATCAGGTTCTAAAACCACTCTAAGTGCTACTGCTGATACCCATATGCTTCTCCTGGGTCCTCCCCAAGCTGACTAATCACACAACAGCACTCTGACTAGGGTTCTCTTCAGCGTGACCAGAAGCAGACTTTGAGGTGCTTTGAAACCAAGACTGTTGAAAATGGAGACACTCAGAGATCTCAATAATCTCTCATAGTAGGTTAGGTTAAAAGGGAGTTTTGAACTTGGTTTTATAACTGCTAGTTACATGAGTACCTACATCATATTTGATTCCTACTGCGCAAGAATAATTCAATGTAAATTTCCTGGATACTTTTTACTGCAGTACCTTATCTAGTCAGAAATTGTAAGACACGAAATAGTATTTTTTAACATGATTAGGATTATTTTTGTTCTTATTCACTAATCTATAAAAGTCTCATTTGATGAGACTGATAAATGATTATTCTGACACACCAAGTTAATTGCATAAAGTTTTAGTATACAGGATACTTTATTTCACAACATTAACATTCAAATATACAAGAGTGATGAAGTCAAGGTCCTGGAGTCAAGTTCTTTCAGAATGTCAATGTAATAAAAATGGGACAGTAAAAATAAACAAAAGATTGTTAAACTGTGGGCTTCTTAACTTTTATTCAAATGTTTTAGACTCCTGGGTACTAGAATTCTGACACTAAGACACAGTAATAAGGTCTGACATAAGTAGACATCTACACTGTAATGAGGAATAATTGGTTGTAATGTGTACTCAGTGGAAACTGCAATTGTACAGAATAAAATGTATTTTGCATTCAACAAAGTATTAGACAGTGAAAAGTTTGTAATCTATGAAATGACATGTGGAGCCACAAGACACCATAAACAACATCAAAAACTTTGCAACGCTCATTATAAAGTAAAAATTTAAATAAGTTGACAAGAATAAAAATAGTTACTATATTAAACCAGTACATAATACAACATCTATATGACTTATGAGTGCAGCTCTTTTGAAAATATGATCAAAGAAAAAAGGTGGATTATACTCTGAAACAAATCTCATATACATTTTTTAATCTGACAGAGAAGGTTTAAAATGCAGTCAGTACTGTAGAGATACCAGTGTCCTTTTTTAACAGTGGACTAGAATAACAGGATGTCTCAAGGTCATTGGTGGTTTACAGTTTTACTACTGCCAGTTCTGTGTTCCTTTCAGAGAAAACTTACCTGCCTCAAACCCTATTCAGTCATGTCACTGAGGGTGAGATTCATCTGGCCAAATCTAGACATCTCTTTGTACGTGTGGTTAGTGATCTAAAACCCTTTATAATCAAAGGAGAGGTTGACACCTCTAGAGTGCAATTCATCTCCTCCCAAAGTAGATGCTTAAAGTAGGTCATATGAATCATGCCCTAGAGTGTCTATTCCTTTCTACTAATTATGAAGGGATTGTAGAGGGGGAAGGTCACAGTTAGATATCTCAGCAGTAGATATTTAAAAACAGGCTAAATGAAAAACACCCAAAAGTCCACCCACAGGAATAAGTTATTGTAGTAGTTGGCTATTTATCACTATTTCAGGTTTTTCAGTGAAGTTGGTCCAGCTTTGACAAGCAACCTGCAGAAGTCCTTTGGTGTATTAAACGGTATGAAAATACTGACTAGAAACATATGACAGTGCTTCTAGCTGTAAACATCAGAAATTTGTTGACACAAGTACTGTTGTAATAACAAAATTACGTTGTCATAGTATGGCCATCTTTGAATGCCAACAGCTAATGAATCCTTGGTGTTGACTCATCAGAACTTTATATGATAAAGAACAATAGCTCTAGCTGATCATTAAGTTTCCTGAAACTGCTTATTTTTATTGTATGAAACAATAAAATTGTTTGTATCGTATTGTAAAATTTTACCATATTCTCTTAAACACACAATTTAAGACCTTCTCACACATTTGTATGCCCCAGCAGCAGAAGAAATGCAAAAAGGCTTATTGAAATAGGCAAATATTAAGAAGTCAGTAATCTCTTTTATTCCCAGAATTCTTAGTAAAATGAACTGAGGAACTGTTTACTACTGTGCTGACAGCTGTAGATTAAAATTATAAGAATTTAGGGATGATGAGAGTGTCTGCATGTACTTTGGCAATAGCATGTGACTGTGGTAGAAGTCCTGGCATTTATTTCTGCCACATACTCTCATATTTCTCTGGCTGAATCATATTGAGGACCACGTGCAAGTTCATATAAGGTTGTAATGCAGGAGAAGGAACTCCTAGTTCCCACGCTACTTACTTGGTTCTAAAGTTTTATAGTGAAGTTTTCTCTCCATATGCATTTTCAGGGAGCAATGCAGGTTGGCAGCTCCCCAGGGTCGGGGGAAGTGGAGACTTACCAGGGAGGCAGGAAAGGGCCTGGTGGCCAGGGCATGTCCCACCTCCCATCTGGGAGCAGGGCAGCTGGAGGGGCACTGGGGCAGCCCCAGCCCTAGGCATCAGACACCTACCTGGGGATGAGGACAGGCTGGGGCTGGCCCTGTGGGTGGGCCCAGCTTGGTGGGGCTCATGGCTGAGCAGGACTAGACTGTGGGGAGCTGGAGACCAGCCCTTCTGTGGTGTCACTTGGGCAGGGGCTGGCAGCCCTGTGGGCTGACAGGGGGTCTTAGGTCATGGTCAGGGTGAGGGAGTTGCAGGGTGTGGACATGGGGTCCTGGGCCTCGGGAAGGGTGACAGGACACTCATGGGGCAGGGGCAGGGACAGTCAGGGCTGGTGGTGCCCTCAGGGTGCCTTGGCATGTATATTTCATGGCTACTTTACATTCACTTTATTGATTTACGGTACTAGCCTTTTGTGTAAACTCAATTTTATGTTTCTTGTAATTGATGAATCAGTTTTACAGTGTACTAAAAGTTTTTGCCTATAATTATCTCAAATTAAATTTAATTTGCTTTAATAACCTTAATGGATTTAATTTATCTTCTTAACCTGCTTTCAGGATTTTTCCACTTTTTTTAAAATTTTTTGGTGGAGGTTGCACACACAAAAGCTGCAGTCACTCAAATGTACTGAATTCAGGCTAATACATATACCGAAGACAATCCCTACATGTTTTACTACACAAACATTTTTAGCTTTCAATATTTACAATAGAGAAACCTCTAATACTAATCTATCATTCCACGAGCAGCTTAAAGAAGTTTGGGATGAGAACAGAACCGCATATCAGCCTTTAAAACAGGTCTTTGCTAAAAGGACTACATCAAAAGGAACTATTGCTGGTTTCCATGTTATATTAGCATTGACAATCTTGTCTACGTTTAAAAAGTCCTGCAGTATTTTTTTCTTAAAACATTTAATGTGCAATATTTTCTCTTAAAACTAATGTTTACTTTAAATAACTTTTAGCATAATGATATCCAACTGAAAAGTCACACTTTGAGTAATTTAATACAGAAATTTAAAATTTAGTATTAACACATATTTCCAAGATTATTATTTTTTTTCTGCATTTCAGAGACAAGTAGACTTCAGGAGAGTCTACTCTGAACCCTAAGATTTGTAGGATTTGGAAAAAAGAGAGATACGTGATGACAAGGACAAAAATAGGGTCAGAAATTAGGTTAGTTAGTCCACTGCCAACAGGCCTAAAGTTTCTGATAATTCTACAAAAATACTTACCAGGATTTTACAGGTAATGTAGTAGCACTGAATAATGTGTTAGCAGTCTATTATGAGTCTCAAGCATGGCAGAAGTTCAAAATAAAGAAGATTACACATTTCCACTAATGACATCTAGACTTTTTGTGTCTATTGGTCCTGTTGTCCATTTTTGTAACTTTCAAGCTATAAATAAAAAGACTTGTGAAATTATCTAACTTTTTTTTTTTCTTCTATCAAAACCTGATGTGGCTTATCATTGTCAAATACCTTAAATTCTTCTTCTATTATCTGGTTATTTATATCTTCAAGTATTTGTAGAATACTGTTAGTTGTGTTGTGCACTGCCTCTTTCCCATCATTCCTTATCAGATCTGTTGCTTAAACTTCCTTGCAAGCAAGCCATGCTTGCCCTTTTCCGAGCTTTTCCTAATACATACTTTTTCAGATAGACAGATTCCAAGAGAGAATAATTATATTTTGGTTGTTATTTGTTGTACTTAAATAGCTGGTGAAACTATCATACAATAGAAGACCAGAGGGTGTATTGGAGAAACAGAAATGAAAAGTAAAAATGACCACTAAAAAAAGCTGGATAGTGAATATAATCAAATTAACCTGAGTGACACTGCTAATCATTTTAATGCAACTTTTCTCATTGCCAAATGGTCTTTTTTGTTCGAGCTAGGTATGAAAGTCTATTCTATTGCAAACTAATCTGGAGGGACAATGTCTGATTCGTGGAGATTATCCTGCAGCACCGTGTGTTAGAAGTTGATATACTTTTCTCAGTGACAATAGCAGGAGCTGCATGTCTAAATCCCCATTTGCTACCTATTGTCAATAATAAGCACTATCAATCGCAAGGCACTTGTGTGCCTACTGAACAGGCTATTCAGCCTGGAAACTACTTGTATTGAAATATTTTATTTATAAATTTGTATGTAAACACAGGCATCCTATTTTAAGCAGTATTCCCCTAAAATGACAATGAGAAATGTTTTCAAAACAGTCCAACTTTTGTGAAGTTCTCATTGCAGTTCAGCCTGAGATTGGTAATTTCTAAATGAAAAGAAATTGAGCTCATTTTCCTTGGAAAACACAAGTGGAGTTCCCCAAACATGCTGCAGTAGTTATGCCAGCAGAAAAATTCACTTCAGGTGGAGAACAAGTGTAGTATTCATTATTTAATTCTCTCTCAGATTAATTCTCTGTAAACATCATCAAGGCAGTTATAGTACTGCCTTCCCCCTATGCTTTTCCTGGTGTCAGAAGGCAGCAGGCTTCAGTTTTGGCTTAGTAGATGTTGTGCACTTAATTTCTCTCCAGGATTTGCCGTATTACTTTGGAGTTTCTAGACAAACTCAGTTTGGTGGCTTCTTGTGCTGCTCTCTGAAGCATTAAAAGGTTTTGACATTATAGTGCTATATCAGAGTCCAAATACTAGAAATTTCTTCTGAGAGGCATCTGCATTTGTGAGGTCTTTTTCAAAGGCACTATAGAACATAATGCTGCAAAGACAATATTTAATATTCAGTACATGCTCTCTGACAACGTTATTGGGATGCTGGTGAGAATAACTTCAGTATCTAAGGTTAAACATCTTGTCTAACTTAGTCATACTTAATCATACTTCCTGTGCTCACTTTAGCAATAGGTTCCTCCAGCGGGCAATTAAATTCACAAAGAAAAATGTGTCTTGGTTGCTGAGAAACCTTACACACAGTTTAGTTTAGCCTATAAGTGTAACTTTTAAATAGCTAGAGTCTATTTTAGGTGAGATGAGTTCTTTCAAGTGCTCCAAGGAAATTAAGATACCAGTGAGACAGAAAAGCTATCAGGACTTTGCTTTTATTTGCAAAAGCATGTTTCCAGAATGTTAGGAAAAGTGACATTGCTCCTTTGTAAGCTTTATGAGATCTCTGAGAACTTGAAAAGGAACCATTCTGTTCAAGAACACCAGAAGATGCACAGAGGTGGTCAACAGCTAAGCAAAAAAGAAGTAGCACAAATAGGTGGTCTGTTTTTGTTTACCAATGATCAAACTGCAGGAGAGGGAGCAAGATATTTGGTATTTTGCCTCCATTATTATCATACTGCCATCCAAGAAAAATGAGTTTCAAAGCTGTGACCCTCAGTCTTGGAGGATAGCAGTGACATATTGTGTCAGGCCATATTGTCTGTTCTGGATTGGTATTTCAAGTTCAGGCTACCGCACACAGAGAAATACATCAATAAGATTTAAGAAACTGCAGATTGGAAAGATAAAAAAAAATAAAGAAACAAACAAAAGAGATAAATTCAATGAAAACTGGATGAAAATCATACTGTACATCAGCAGGATGATCAGGTATGACATGATCCCAAATACTAGGCTTAGGGTTGTGAAGCTGAAACTCACACTTCAGGAAAGCCCTAGAGAATCTACAAATTTTCTTTACCAGTCATGTGAACATAAATATTTCTAATTAGAGATATACTTCATATCTTTGCTTGGTGGATGCTGATACAGAAAGTTTCTGATATAAAAACTCTCTTTATCTCAAAAGCACTGGTAACAGAAAAGACCCACAGGTTCCCAAGGATACCTTTTTAAAAGGAAAATATGTGTTCAGAACTATTTGCCTGCAAGTGTTTACTTACCTGTTTATTCAGCTCTACGCAGACAGAATATGTTCTGACAGATTCTAATCATGGAAGTGAAGAGAAATCCAACATCTGCTAAGTGCAAATTGAGACTTCTTATTTGGCTAGTTTTTTTTCTGAAATATTGATGATGAAGAGCTACCAGGATATTGAAATTTTGAATGTAAAGGCCCCAGAAACTATTTCCCCTACAAAGAAGCATTATATTCATGTTGGGTTTGTTTCTGCTGTATCTGACTGAGGGTTTTTTTCTGTTACAAAAACTGTTGCTCTTGCTACTGCTCTAATCACACCTACCTTCAGTATTAAGGGCTTCTTCTGCTGTTGCAAGTGTTCTTACTGTAAGAAGTACAGAAAGATCTGTCTGAAAATTGTTATTGAGTTTCATAAACTCAGAGCGTCATACAAGAGTAGAAGGTAGAAATTGTGAGCAAATTTATTTTTCTATACTTTAGAGACTGACTTTGAGCATCTCTTATAAGATCTGAAGTAGAGTCTGACATACAGTGTTACACAAGTATGCAAAATCATGCTTTGCAGCAATTTGGAACAGTCTTTTACTAAAATCTGAGTATGAAGTTTTGATATAGTACAAGAAAGCAGAGAAAAATCTTTAGTGAGGAATGAAAGTTGGTTTTTGTACAGGAGCAATGAGAATTGTTCATAATAAATTAATTGCATGGGTGAATATAGAACCTACTTGGTAATACTGACCTTGAATCTCATCAAGGACAACAGAAAGGTTTTTCTTGGGTGGCTTACTATGAAGAATCTCTTTTAACTAATGCTCAAAGTAAAGACAAACACAGAGTTCTCACGATTTAAACTGAAAATTAACATAGATATATCCACAGTGACAAAGGGATCAGCTGTTTATCCAGCTCTGTTCTGAGGTAGTTATATTTGCAGAATGGGAGAAATAATTAAAATATGATTGAGAGACTTAATACAGGAAATTCACAGGTTTATGTGTTTGGCTGTTTGGAAAAAAAATAAGTTCTTTTGCTTTATATGAAGCAGAAACAAAAGCAGAAAGTATTTTGAGTAAAGATTTGGGAAAAAAAAAAAAAGAGTGGGTGTTGACAAAAAAACTCATTAGCAAATTAATCGATTACATAAAGTGTGAGTGTTCAGGAGTATTTTTGTAACCAATAATTGCCTCTTCTCTGCACAGTTAGGGAAAGAGGGTAATTTTTAAGAATATGGTAAGTTTTGTTGTAACTACAGTAGTGCTACTAGTTAAAAAAAAAAATAAAAAAAATTTTCTTTGACCCTGATGCTTTAATTCCCCCAAATCTTGTCATTTTAAATAGGCTAGCATATTCCTCCTGCTACACATGGAACTAGTAAATAAACAGGTAAGTATTTACAATATGCACCACTGCTGACAGTGATTCTTCCAAAACATTAGTACCTTTTATATGTGAGAAAAATAAGTAGATTTTTCACCTGACTAAGTTTTTAATGTCCTTTTGCTTTATAGCTTTCAATTGACCAGACCATTTATTTTCTTTTCATCTGCAGCCAACATGGTTTATCCCATACTACATTTTGGATTATCTCCATATTGTCCCCTTTCTCTGTTCTTTGTCATTCGAAGAAGCCTGTGGCATTCTGATCACGAAATTGCTGACAACCACCATATCCCATCCCAGCTGCACTGGGACAAACTTCAAGCAGTTCTGTTTGAATTAGCATCAACAGATTCACGTACTCATTCAGACTCATGCAAACCTTTTAATAGTCTTCCCTTTTCTTTATCCCTCCCACACATACCTTGCATTTACTCTTCTCCAACTTTTTAATTTTATTTTATATTTCAAATGTAAAACTTACATCCTTCTTCAGGAAACCTTCTGTGAATTAAGTCTGCTTTGGCTTTTTGTATCGTATCAAAAATAGGAAAGACCTATTAATATGGCTTAAAATCTGTGGGAGGTAGGACAAAAGAAGATTGCTGACTCCCTGAAATTTTCTCAGCTGAATACTGTGCAATAGTGCTCTGAAGGATTAGGGTGAATAGTGGTGAGTTTTAGGAAATTGTGCTGGGCAACTTTTCTTATGACAACATCTGTGCTTTCCAGCAGGGAAAGGCAGAGAGACACAGAATATAACCTTGGGAATACAGGGTAGCAGGATGTATACATACATAACTTCTGTGTGTAACCACACAGAAGAGGGGGATGCACCTCCAGAATTTAGTTTAGGGAAGGGAAGAAGATCTCTTATGTTACTGAACTGCTGACCACAGAGGGAGATATGCCTTGGGCCCAAAGGTTTGATGGCAAAAGACAGGCAGGGTTAATGCTCCTTAAGAAAATATATAGGCTGCTTTCTATGTCTATATATCCTGTGCTGCCAGCACAGGTTATTTTTGGGTCTTGTGGATACCATGGCCTTCCAAGTTATTGACTCCCATTTCCACACTAATGCTGTTTTCCTGGGTAAACCGGGGTAGCTCTATTGGATTCAGTGGAGTTGTGCTAATTCACTTGAACTGTGACTTTAGTCCATGGAGCACTGAATGTACTTTTAGCTTTTCTGTGGGTGCTCTGGGTATTCACATAGCTTTTTCTCAGTCATTTGCAATGTTAGAACACGTCTTGATCTGCTCATGGACTTGAAGGCACTGACATCTGTGCTGACTAGATATCATCCATTTGTCAAAGTTTCTGTTGCTGCCGCAGACGGCATGCCTTCATGTGGTCTTTTTAGAGATCCTCACTGCCTCTGTGACATCTCTGTTCATGATGTTAAATAGAGTTTCCTCTAAATCCTCAAATCTTGAGACACTTTGTCTTACCGGTGTCTTTAAAAAACTGGGGAAAAGAACACAATATCATTGAGGATACTTTCTTACCCACAAAATCTTAAAGTTACCTCTGTGGCCTTGTTTTGAACCATCAGAGATGACAGGAAAAAAAGATATACAGGATTTTGAGGGCTGTCTAGGATCATTAAGACTTTCAGTACTCATTAAAATTAATGGTAGTTATGCTTTTATTACAGTCATTTCAGAAAATCACAACCATATGTACTCTTAAGGTTCATTACCCAGAACTGCTTTCTGTTGTGGTCTAAATAAACATTTCTTCCCTGTTTCTATCCCCAATTACAGCCATAAATAATAGATGGATTGTTTTACCGTATATATTATTTGTGTATCAATTGACAGGTTCCCAGATTCACAAATTACTTTTACATAACTTGAGACATCTGATTTATTCATACTCTTTTCAGAAACACCAGGCATATTTTTCTATTCACCAGAGGATCAGAGCCTGCTGGAGAATTTGTACACTGCATATTTGCATATCTACTGATCCCTTTGCATTCTACCTTAGCTAATAAGAAGAA
>VXBJ01008167.1:9083-27706 GCA_013400055.1 Nycticryphes semicollaris
GAGCTAGCCAACTTTATCGTCCCACTCTTGCAGCAATTTGCTTTAAAAAAAAAAAAGGTGGGTTTGTGCTTTCATTATATATATATATTATTATTATTTTAAAAACACGATATCAATTACTATTACAGGTCTCTGCACTTAGAACATATTTCTATTCTATGCCATTTCAGGATAATCTTCACTCATTATGAATAAGGCTGACTGAATTAACATATGTCCAATATCTAACTGACATCAGGGATATTTTTAGTATTTGTTAAGTGTTGATTTCATGCAATGCCTAAGGTAAATAGAAATAAAGCAATGTTTTGGTTAAACTGGTCAAACTGAAACAATCAACCATCTTAAATGTATATGTTGAAGTCTCCATTCAGATTCTATTTCCAAGGTTTGAATTTTGTCCAGGACATACACCTTTATCAATTATACAGTAAAAAAAAGTATGATTTCATCTTCAAAAATGCAAGTGTTGGGGACTTCATAATGAATATTAGATGATGTATTAAACACCCCCCCCAAATTAACATAAATTTTTAATGTGAAATAAAGGTAGTATCCTCTTCTTTTTTTTATTCTATGTTCAAGGTTTACCTCAGTTTAATGCACACTTTAATGCACAGTCTCCTTTCATACAAGAATTCATTTCTAAAATAATTGTTAGAGAAGTGCAGAATGACTTCTAGCCAACCCACAAAGAAATAAAATACCTAGTCTCATCTTTACTTGAAAAACAGCCACGTGAAGATCTGTTCTACCTTATGACATGAATGCCTTACATTTTAAAATACAGAACAGACTAGGTTTCTTGGTGGAAACAGGGTACAATTTCTTAATAGTTAGTTGTTTGCTAATCCAGAAATAATTTATCCTGTTATCCTAGCTCCTCATTTTTAAGGAGCATTGATATGGTTGTTTTGGCAGGACCTTCTAATTTCACCACAGAGATTAGGGTATTGCTTACTGTCCATCTGTTCTAAATTCTCATTGTTGGTCTATCAGTCTCTCATTCATTTTTCATTATTCAATCCACCCTCACCTTCCTGTCCTTTCTTTTAAATGGCACACATATTTCTCTGCTTTCATTTATGGGTTCAACAACACCTTGGTTGTTTTGCACCTTGTTTTCCTCTGCGGTCCATCCTTCCTTAAAGCTTGTCCAGAAGGTTGCTGAATTCAGAGACAGTCTGTACATTTCAGTAGCGGGTAGTTAAGCAGAGCTAAGAAAACATTACCAGAATAGAAAGAGGGTTTCTTAGGGGCCTTAGGAATTCAGGTATTGCCTTTTCATCAATCATAATGATTGACATGATGATACAAAACTGTGAGGAGTGGCTGACACACAGTGCCACCGTACAGCAAGACCTGGACAAGCTAGAGTGTTGGACAATGACAAACCTAACAAAGTTCAACAAGGGCAACTGTAGGGACACGCACTTTGGGAGGAATAACCTCATGCACCAGTACAAGTTAGGGGGTGGCCTGCTGGAAAGCAGTTCTGCAAAGAGAGATCTGAGAGTCCTGCTGGACAACAAGTTAGCCATGAGACAGTAGTGTGCCCTTGTGGCCAAGAAGGTCTCCTGGGTTACATTAGAAAGAGCATGGTCAATAAGCAGAGGGAGGTCATCCTTCTCCTCTGCTCTGCCCTGCTGAGGCTGCATCTGGAGCACTGTGTTCAGTTCTCAGTGCCCCAGTTCAAGAAAGGCAGGGAACTGCTGGAAAGCATCTGTCAAAAGGTCTACAAAGATGATCAAGGGAATGGAACACCTCTCCTATGAGGAAAGGCTGAGAGACCTTGGTATGTTTAGCCTGGATTAGTGTAAGAATTCATGTCTGGAAATAAAGATAGTTTAATAGGTAAAGCAAAAGTTGTGTGCACAGCCAAAGCACAATAAGAAATTAATTTGCTATTTGCTGTTGGCAGGCAGGTGTTTAACCATTTCCAGGAAAACAGGCCTTCACCATGTGTAACAGTTACTTGGAAAAATGAATGCCATAACTCCAAGTGTCCCTCATCCCCCCCATCTTTTATAGCTGAGCACAATGTCATCTGGTATGGGATATCCCTTTGACCCATTGGGGTCAGCTGTCCCAGTTGTGTCCCAACCCTATTGCACACCCCCAATCTATTCCTGGAGGAAACAGAGTGAAAAACAGAGGTATGCAAACACTATGCAGCAAAAGCTAGAACATTACAGTCTCCTCGTTATTGTTTTGGTCACAAATCCAAAATATAGCACCACATGAGCTGCTATAAAGAATATTAATGCTATCCCACCCAGAACCAGTACACAACTTCAATGATTCTGTGATAACTATAGTATATATCCTCTCCTCTCTTCATAGAGATGTTATAGCAAGGTTATCTTTATACTATACATTATAAAAGCATGAAATAAGGTCTTACATAGATTAACACCAGCAGGAGGTTGCTGTCACTTAAGCTAAGTTAAACACACAGTTAACAGCAAACTTCAGGCTAATTTTTGAAAGCACAATCACATTTTAAAAATCAGGAGAAATTTCTAGGGTATGAATAAACAATGAGAATGAGAGTAAATACTTCATCGGTGTTTAATTTCCTGGACTGCAGAGCTGGGATTTCACATAGGTATGCCTAAACTTGCATATATATTCAACCACCTGCATAATCTGGAAGAGATTTTACTGCAGAGAATTCACTGCAGAGGAGTCAGAAATGGGAAAAAGATAACCCAGTTACATATCTTTTTCTTCATACTTTAATGATTAATATTCTCTCTCTAAAGAAGAGATACTTGCCAGAAGCCACCACATTGAACAATGTGTGGACTCCTTTTATAACAACTGAAGAGGGGGAACAGGTCAGTCATTAGAGTAAATAAGACTTTCATTGATTTTAATTGAATCCTATTGATTTGTATAGAAGATAATTAGTTTGAATTGACTTTTATTGATTTGTGCCTAATTGGACTCAATTAAAACCCAGTGATTTGCATTGAACAAACTAAATTGCACTGACTAATTGTACTGAACTGAAACTCATTGAAGTGAAGAGTGTTCAGTGAAATGAGAAAAAAGCTAGCTATTGCTTTTAATAAGACTCCTACGCTGTTGATGAGCGCCTGCTGAAATCTGAGTGAATCGAGAAAAATAGGATTATTAAAGATCATCTCTGAAAAAAGAGAGAGTTGTTTGCACATGACTTGTGATTATCTTCAGCTGTTGGTTTATTTCACTTACAGGGTTTTTTTCTCCTGCCTAAGGGTCTTGCTTTAGTGTCAAAAAGCAGAAATTCAATTGTATGACTTTGAAGACTGTTGTAACAGAGCCAGAGGACAGTAAGAGATGCAACCTCTGATAAATCCAACTTGCAGGTGTAAGCCACTTCACAGGTGTCATTAAAAACTAGTCTAACCAAAGAGGGTATTATTAAAGCATCCAGACAAGACCTGTAGACCCTTATCCTGCTTTCTCCATTTTGCAGATAGTTCACTATACTCATACAAATAGTACTGTCAGTGCCTTACAGCACATAGCAGGGCAGCTCAATGGAGATTTCATACCCTTGTCCAGAGGACAGGTTACTCAGATGCAGCTGGAGCACGATGAATCCTATAGGCAATTTGATGGAGTTGTTAAACTCATTGACTATTTCTTCAATTAGGATCTCCAGCACAGAGTGTGGGTTACATCCCCCACCAGAAATCAGTGATTTCTTGGCTTATAGACACTTTAGAAAGCATAATGTTGTCAGTCAAGTCTGTGCAGGCTGTGGTTGGAGAGCATTTTGAAAGACAAACATGGAATATTGGAAATGAAGGGACTTCCTGGACCACTAAGTCCAGTGCTTTGCTGTCTCAGGCATGCATCATGTGATCCCTTTGATAAATCTAGTAGCTTCAGCATAAAACTTTAGATTGTTTTATCCATATTACTCCTACTGTAATATTTTTTGTCTTATTTGCTCCATGGGAATCAACTTCAGGATTTCAGAATCTGTTTATTCATAGACACTTTGCAGTATCTATGTAAAAACCATTGTCCTTTAACAGTATTTGTCTCTCACTAGTGTTTATTCCCCTGGCATATTTATAGACCACAATTATATACCTTGGCAGTCTTTGTGTTATTATGCTAAATAACCCAAGCTCTTTCAGTACACTCTCATAGGGTATATGTTTTTATTCCCTGTGCACAATCACGTCTCAATACCTACTCTAGCCTTATTTATTTTTTACTTACAGAGAACTCCATTACACAGATACACAGACTGTTAGAAACAAATTTGTTGGGAGTCTGGCAGATGGTAATGCCATGAGAACATAATTTGCCCAAACAGAGTGGTCAGTTGCTGTGTGGTGGTGATAGGAATCTGTTGCAAGGGTTCTTCCATCAGTATCTTCACCTGAATCGAGAAAGATATCCCAAACCATTGCTTTGCTCAGTTCATACAATCCAGTTGGCCAAACTCAGCACATACATAACTCTCACCCCAGCACATACATAACTCTTACCTGTTGATACACCTTAAATAGATACAAAACATGTCTTGAATGTCTTAACTGCCTACAAAAGACTGTCCTAAACAATCGCTTCCGCAAGAAAACTTTTCCATTGTCTATTCTACAACTTTATTATCTATGCACAACCCTCCAGCAGCAGGAATGACCTATGCAAGTCTTTGAGATTCACCCAGGAGTTTACTCAGCCCTAAGTGGACAAATTGGTCTCCTGTATTTGTATATTTCTTGGGAAAAAGAATACTGAATTTTCATAAGAGATTGTGTTCATTTCATTAAAATGAAAATACGGAGTCTCTTGTTCCAAGTGACTTCTTATTTGAAAATATAGGATAATTATTTATACAGTCTATGATGGTGGATCAAAGCAACAATTGTCTGTGCTGAACTTTGTAAGACTGTGAATCGTTGAGACGAATTAAGATTGGAAAAAATGTTACTATCTCAAAAAAAGAAGGCAGTGATCTAAAGATCTTTTTAATCTAATGATCATAACGGTCTATTGATGGCATAATACCTATGAGAAAAGAGGGGACTTAAAAGTAGTTTTCTGTTTTCCAAAGCAGATGTGCTCACATCAGATGGGAAATATGACAGTAGTTAGTGGACTAGCCGTTCTTAACTTTAGAGTTCATCACTGTTAGTATATAGTCATTCATACAGTGGTTGTTTTTTTCCACAGCTCTTGAGTGTCTTATTAACTCTAAATTTTCATCTATCACTGAATAAATTTCTAAGTGCATTCGGGCTTTTACTTTACCCCAATGTAACTTACCCCATAAAGCAGACTTAAGTAATTCGTATATCCAGTATTCAGAACAGTCATTTCTTTAGTATGTCTTTATAATGCATGTGCTGATCAAGAAGTCTGTTAATTAGACACTGCATAGCTGCATAGTTCAGTGCAAATAAGGGCTATCACAAAGTTACAGACCTCTTGGACAGTCTATGGATTTGACACTTGCTGAGTCTTCACAAACTATTTATATCTTTAGTATAACACAAGCATATTTCTAGCACTGCTTCNCTGTAATATGGCAGTGACTTTTTATACAGCTTTTAGGATCATCTTGTGCATCACTGCCATTTATCTTCACTATCAGAATCTATGCAGTTAGCAGTGTCCTTTATTACACTGATGTAAATGCACACAGATTTGCTCATCACTAGAAAAGTGCTTGTCTTGAGTCAATTTTGCATCTAAATTAATCATTGTGTATTTCATTCTAATTTCTTAATTTCATGGCTATCTTTTGCCTATGATTTAAAATTACAGATTATTATTATTATCATTATTAGTTTGGCATGTAGCTTCCTGTGCATCACTGAATTTCTTTTATTTGCTTGGAAGAGAATGTGAGTGGAGAAAGAAATCTTTACATTTAGCCAGTTTTAGTGTGGAAATGTAGCAGAGAAGTAATTTTCATCCAGAGTTATTCCTTTATATAGGATTTGTGTCTAATTTTCTAGACTGCTGATTCTCTGTATTGAGAGAAAGCAATTGCAGGCACCTGACCACACACATTAAAGACTGCTGTGCCTTAGAATGAGAGATGAAAGCTTGTGATTTCAAACACATAAAAGCTTGTGGAGAAAGCCACAGAAGTTTTGCCAGCACAGTATTATTTGTTCTGTTTAGGTTAGTATACAAGAGCATCATTACAAAACAGAATAAAACCAAAAGAACCCAAAACATCCCCTGAACATTCATTGCCTGGCTATTTGACGATTCAAGGCCGCAGACTTACAAAACCACACAGAAGACATCTGGGAAAATTGCTGCATTTTGCTTTCTGGAAAGCGATGTCTTATTGTTCACCTTCCAGGAAAAAAACAAGCAATGCAGGGAGAGGTCGTCCCGCAAAATCATCTTTCTGCTTAACAAGTGCCAAGGAAACTAATCCGGAATATTTTTGTTATTAGTTGCCCTTTTCAATACAGCACCAAAGACCACTGCAGTGAGCAATTATGGGCAGAAGGAATACTCCAAATTAACTGTATTAACTGTAGGCATTTCACTCCAGCCAGAGTGTTGTGAAAGCACCTATTTTCTGTCTCAGTCACAAGAACTTTGTAAGATTGGGTTATGCTTTGTTTACTAAACCAAAATGCTACTCAATGCCCACTATCCCTTTAGAAAAAGTTATCATCAGGCATTTCAACAGAAAGGGTCAATTGAACCCTAATCCAAAGCTCTTTGAAGACAATACTGGTCTAGATTTTAAAGGGTTTCTATTCAGGCCTAACATTAATCTCTGTAAGCATAGATCCTTTTTGCAAAATTATTGCTGCCTGTATACTATTTCTTTTGCATACTTTTCTTCTGGAAAACTAGAAAAGAAATTACATGTTTTGGCTATATCCCACAGCCCTTATCTTTTTCCATTCATTTTCCTACCTTTCTGGCCAATATGTTTTATCTGTTTTTCTATAGTTATATGAAGATTCTGACACATTTGTTGCTGTGATTACCTGAGTGTTAAAAACACAGACTAAAAATCTTACAAGGTTTTCTCTTCTTCCTTGCCTTCTCTCAGTTGACCACATTCTCATTGTTTATCCATTGTATTTCAGGATACATTTCTCTGTTTTCCTTCTGATTCACTCTGACCTCTCTCTGTTCCCTAGAAGATTCCCCCAACAAGGAGCTTTCACCTCACCTCCACTGCTGTTTTTTCATAACTTCTGTTTTGGCCAAATTTTTAGGATCTTACATCCTTCTAAGTCATCCCTCACATGCCCTGTGCCCTTTGCTCCTCTCGGTCCTTGAAAAAAACCTTCCTCTTCCTCCAAATAGTATTGGAGTAGAAAATAGAAGAAACCTAAACAGTTGTTTCTGCCTCTTCCTTGCCCCCTGAGGTTCAGGAGGCTGAGAGAAAGGGGATAAAAGAGAGGTCTGCACAAAAGAAAGACAAATCACCTTGGAAGGAGCATCCTAGAAGGCTGGAGGTCCGGTTTAGATGGGGAGAAAAGAATAGAACAATGAAGGCAGGCAACAGCTTTTACTGCCTCCTTATGGGGAAGAGAATAGACATCACCTGTCATTATGGCTCATCAGTCCTGCTTTAGCTCTTTGAATGTCACTAGAATCCAAATAAATAAAAGTTGCTACACGTTCTAACTTACACTGATCAAGAGGAATGATCTTTCATAGCACGTACATGCTAGTCCCTGGAGCACTTAACACATTTAATTTCAGACTATGCTATACTCAGGCACAATTATCTTTTATGTGAAAGAAAAATTCACAAGCTATGTCTATATTATCAATTATTAAACTCAGACAATTAGAAACACATTTAGCAGATACTGCATGCATCCATTTCAGAGTCCCTGTATACCTGCTTCTACCCGGGGAGAAAAAAAAGAGCTGAATTGGAACCTCCATTAAAAGGACAACATGCCGTTAGCATTTTCTTAACCTCTAATTGCAATGTCAACCACTATAACCCCTCCATATAAATTTTTAAAGCATATTTCCTTCCCTTTCTTATTACATTTCAGGACACTTGGGAGAGAAAAGATTTCTGTATGTCTATTCAGAAGAAAAGCATAATAGCTTGAAATTGAATAATGGAAAATTTAAGCTAGATATAAAAAAAAAAATCTAAAAGATGAACTTTAGTTTATGTGTTGTCTTCTTGGGTAGGGATGTGTTCTTTACTTTGGCTAATAGATGGGAGGAAAAAAATAGAAAGAAAGTACCTCTATCTATAAAACCTATCGAACAACATGGAAAGGTCTATGGCTTCTCAAAGGAAGGGACAGAATCCTGGGATGCCTAAAGATAACAATTTTTTTTAAAAAAAAAAAAAAAAAGAGAAGAGATATTACACAGAAAAGTTTTTCAGGTTAGACAACCTACTGTGATTCTAAGAATAGCTACCTGTTGTTGTGTTTGAATGGTGATGAATCAAAAAAGGCCAAAAATGAGCGAAACCAAAGAAAGCAAAATAATTGCTGTGAAGCGAAATTCTGCACAACCTTATCCCTAAATCAGTTCAGGTAACACGTTAACCACTGCTTTCTAGATGTCTCTTGTCCTGAAGTATTTTCTTTTCTTAAGGTCATGTGTACAATCAACAGAAACCTAAAACCGTTTAGGAATATTAGGAGTTCTTCATTAAAACTAGTTGAATGTAACAGGTGTAAAGGATCTAATTACCACGGGAAAGACAAAGAGATGCTGATGCTGAGAGAAGATGGTGGCCCTTTTTAATTCTAGAGAACTTTCCATGTTCTTTCAAGGGGAGTTTCAACAAAGTATAAACAATGCCCCAACTTTCAACCTTCTGTTAGTTTTGCACCTTGTTCTAAATAGTTCTGTTCCTTTAAAGAGTTAATAGATATTGCTTTATTTGGAAGGTAATACTTCATTTCTGCATCGCTGAAAGCATTGTATCACGATTTTCTAAAAGGAAACTGCTGTAGGGGCCAATTAACCCTGCTGGGACTGCTGAAGTGGCAATCTCTTCTGCAATGTAGAGCAACTAAAGAACACCAGTCACAGAAGGCAGAGACTGAAGAGAGGATGCATATCACAGTATATCCACAAGACCTTGAGAAAGGGTGGAAGGGCAACTCGTTAG
This sequence comes from Nycticryphes semicollaris, assembly GCA_013400055.1. NCBI lineage: Eukaryota > Metazoa > Chordata > Aves > Charadriiformes > Rostratulidae > Nycticryphes > Nycticryphes semicollaris. The sequence continues at coordinate 18,172 of VXBJ01008167.1, forward strand.
TAAATGAGACTATGTACATGCATTTTTATTTTTTTTATACATGTTATAAATGTTAAGGTGATTGCAAAAGAAAAAACAGATTCAGAAAATATAGCAGCTAGTTTCTAGTGCCCCCTTCTGCTATTGGTGATGCTCTTATTTTCTAAAGTATAATTAAGCCCATTGAGCACCTGAATTTGTTTTCATGACAGATCTGAATGTGGTTTGGCTGGACTGTAATACAACACATTAAGTCTGTTTGAAGATGAATGAGACTTAAATTGCTGAAACCTACACCTCAGTTTTTCATCTATTTTTTGTTCTGTTTGTTTGCGTGTTTTGTTTGTTCAGTTCCAATTTTGGTTTTCAGATGATACATACATGCAGAATGCTACCAAATCTTAATGATGAGTGGCTTGTGCTTACCCAGATGCGTTATGACATTTAAATCAACAGCTTTAGTTTTGTAGCTCTGGAACAAAACTCACCTTTAACATAAAAATGGATTGAAGTACTTTGGGAGAGGAACAAATGTTTACCAAACAGCTTCATCCTTCAGAGGATCTGTTTGGAAAGTGTTGTTCTGAAGCCAAACAGCAGGTATCGCTGAGCTAAGTCAAGTGTTTCAGTTTCCCTGTTCACTGTTATAGGAATGTGCAAAGAATTTGGTGGGCATAGGCTCTGGATAGTCTAAGTGAATCCTTATAATCATATAAAGCGAATCATACTGACTTCAAGGTACCTTTCTTTTTCTTTTCAGAGAACTCTTCAACTCAGCTACTTCAGAGTAACAGATATGTAAAAATCCTTCCTGACTTCCTTGGAAAATCTGTGTGTGGTTATAAAGAACTTGCACATTACAGCTACAGAATTAGGTAAGAAAATTTGTCATCTTTTCAAGGAAACCGAGAACCTGATGCCACCTTAATTAAAGATGCAGCTTTTCTGTGTTGCTTTTACTGTATCTCTAGGATGGAGTTCAGCTTCAGTGAAAGACCCTTAAATGTAGATGTCTACCTGTAGATATCTGAACAGTACATAGAAATTCACTCTGCCCTGTTTTAAATAGCAAGGCTTGATTGAGGTTCATGAGGACAGGGTATTGATCCTGCTTGCAAATCTCCCAGCAGACCTATTAATATCTGAGAGCTAAGTGGATACCTTGGATGCACTGTAATATCTTAAATGGCACCAAATGCCTGTTTAGGACAAGGAAAAAAAAAAAAAACAAACAAACAACAAGTCCATCCTGGTTAATCAACAAACTAGATCTTTGTATGCTGTAATGGGAATTTAGACATCTCACTCATATGTAGACCCCTATACTCAGAAACCTACCTGGAAGCACCTTGATCTTGAGCTAAATCTCATACTGACTGTGCTGAATGGACAGTGCTTGTAGCAGGGAGCCTCAGAAAGTGAAAGAAAGAAGCTGGACTCAACAGCCAATGTGACTATCAAGCAGTATTCTTTATTGCAGCGCTGGGGTCACATTGGGATTTTTCCTCAAGATGCTCGCTCTCAGCCATGATTTCAACAGGCTTATATTTACAAAAGTATTGCACAATCATAGTTTGACTGCAACTTGATTATCATAAGTCCACCTGTCTTAGAACTACTTACATATTCAAGAGGTGAGTTTCTCCACGGCCTTTGCTGCCATTTATTGACCATTCTCAGGAACCACAGTCACTCTAGTGGTTGTTTACTTCATTTAGTGGTCATTTACTTCATTTAGTGGTCGTATCTTCCTCTTCATCAGTTGGATGTTCCCTAGATGAACTCGGGTTGTTTTGCTCCTCTTTGTTGCTGACTTGGTAGCCGGCCTTGTTTCAAGCTGGTTGCCTAAGCTCCCTTTATCTCGTTTTCTAGTTCTTATGATAAGCAAGACTAATTACTCCATTGTCTAGCAGAAGGAACTATTGTACAGAGATCACCAATTACATTACATTAATTAAAAAATAAAAAATAATTAAAAAAACCCAGTAAACTCCATGTATACATTAGCAGGAAAATTCAATATGCTACCCATAGGAAGTCTAAAGAAAATAAAATTATCAACTACTGTCAGTATTACATTGTTAGTACAGATACAGGCCTTAACTCAGGCATTTGACTAATGCAGCTAAGAGGACTGTACTGTTTTCTCACTCCAGAAGTCTAGAGTGAAATAAATAAGAGGGCTTGTACACAGTGCTGCAAGTGCACGGGACTGAGAGTAACTGCACTGCTACTTTCAGTGAGTCGCAGACAACCCCTGAAGTGATGCGCTATGGAAGAGGCTCTTCAGTGAACCAGCAGGACTCTCAAGAACCAGTTCATGCATTAAAAGAGACAGTTCTAATCCTTTACAAAATACCTTCTGGAAATAATTTTTTATGAGCTGGAAGGACACGAGCCTGATGATCCAGCACAGTAACTGCATCTTTAATTTAGAATGCCCATTTATCTGGACCAGAGTGTTTTATTCATGGAGAACTTGAATCCAAAAAGCCCTGTGCTCATCATTGAAACCCATTCACACTTCATTAACTCAGCAGAAGCATTTGAGGATATGCAGTTAGGTAAATGCCCAGCTCCAGACAGAAGTCTGGGGTTTGTAAATAAATGCTCAGACTTTTAATAAAATGCTCAAACTTTTAATAAAGGTAGCAGGAATAAAGAAAGTCCTTTGTTTACTTCAAATTTCTTTCTTTAGTCTGATCTCCTGCAGCGCAGGAAATCTGTATATAAATTATCTTGGTCATGATAGATTATCATGCATGGTACCCCCAGGCTGTGCCTTTCTTGCCCATTCATGCTGAATATACTGCAGCAGAATTAATTTAGCTGGTTTGTTTACTTTTGCTTTTTATTTGCCTCTTATTTTTTCTCCTGGGTAAAGACATTCTTACAAAATATTGCTGACCCGCTATAAATGATTTCATGACTCAAGACCCTCTGCTTCCAACATCTGAAGAACTTGGAGAAAAAATTTATACCCAGGGAACTTGACACAAACGGAAAACTATAGTGTTAAATCTGCTGACTGGGAGGAACTGCTTCCATATTTTTATTAAGTTATCAGGAAGTCCTTTAAATTTTCAACAGGATGTGCTTTCTGATTGAGCAGGTTAGCAAAAGAAAGGCAGACCCTAATGAATCAATCTCAGTGTTCCTTCCTTGCATGGCAACGGGTATAGATTTCTCTGTTGTGTTCACTTAGCTGGCTGAGCTGATTGCATTTTGGGTTGATGAACTGGATCTTTCAAAACATTTAAATTGGAGGGGTAATGAGGGAGCGAGAGCTAAGATTTTCATGCAACTCATAGCATGGTGAGAGTGTAGGTAGATGAAACGAAGGCTACAGCAAATTTGCTGGCAAATTTCTCACTCTTTTCTTTGTCTCTGGGATTGTAGTTGATAGTTTCCAAGACTGGCAGTATCCAGGAGTAAATTCATCCTCAGGAAGACTCTCTGATTAAAACTAGAGCTCATTCCACATTAGTGGGTGTGGAAGGTCCTTTCTTATTACCATCAGTAGTACCTGTATATTGACAGCCAGAAACTTCTTGGAATTGAGACTCCTGGATATGAAATCAGTGACCTAAATAATTAGTTTGGTAAAGAGAATAACAGTTTTAATACACTCTTTGACCAAGGCCTGGGATCTACCAGTGAAATCAATTCCTTTCTGTTTTCTAGGGGGCTTTCTAAGAAAAATGTAAAGATCAAAAGGACATGTTAAATCTTGCAGTCTTGCCACTTCTGCAAATAGAGCTACTCTCTCACTTAGAGGAACCTGGGAACCATTCAGACTCTACCAAGAGTATTTTGACCCACTTAGCAGTCCTAGGTTTCAGAATTATGAGGAGGGTAACTGCTTTTTGTTCCCTCTTCTTTTCATGCATCATTTTAAAATTATGCTGTTCGTGACCTGTATTTTGAATAGCAAAATAAGACAGTTAATGACTATCTGAACACAGGACTGCTGTATGGTTCAACGTCATTGGTAACCATGTACTAGACGTTTGAGAGAAAATTACCACAAAAATCTTCATTGCACATATGACCAGAATAGCTTCCTCATACAGTTAATGCAAAAGTGCAGAAGTTTATAAAATTTAGACTGTACTGTTGAAAGAGGGGAAAACAAAATTTCAGGACATTACCAGTGTTTCAAATCCCTAAAAATTTGAAGGAAAAATTCTTTCTTATCTGAAATATTTTTAAATCATCAGTGTATGAGAAAGACATAAAAGTTACATGACCAAGAACTTCCAGTAAGACCAGCAGCCACAGTTCATCTGGCCCAAATCTGTCCATGTCATTGGCCAATACCTTTCAAAGAAAGATGTTAAAAATGAGGTGCCCTCCAAACTCCTCAGACAGATTTAGGGGGGGAAAAAGGCAAGGGGAAGCTGAATGATTTCATGGCCCTTTTAAAAGTCAGAAATGGAGAATAAATACCATATCAATAGGATGCCTCAGATAAAGGCCAGTAGTTCATTCACCTTTGGTGATGGTTACAAAGATGGTAACAAATATGCAAAAGCAGGAAAGGAACAGTTTGAGGGACACAATTCTTCACAGTGAGGGTGATGAAACACTGGAACGGGCTTCCCAGAGAGGTGGTGGAATCTCTTCTCTGGAGACATTCAAAACCCATCTGGATGCGTTCCTGTGTGACCAGATCTAGGTGTTCCTGCTCTGGCAGGCGGATTGGACTAGATGATCTTTCAAGGTCCCTTCCAATTCCTGATATTCTGTGATTCTGTGATACTAAAAATTAAAACTATTTCAATAAAATGTAAATGGGACAGTCAAGGTCACTGAGAATTTATGGAAAGGTAACAGTATAAAAGAGAAACAGTGAGGTACAAGGATGGTTAGGTGGAAGAGACAGTAGAAGTCTATGGTGTTTGTAACTGTAAGAAAGAATTAAAGTGTAAAATGCTGAACTGACACTGTAAAATAGAAAGATAAATATTGCTCAGACTGAAATGTGACCATTAGAATTGCTAGACAGGATATTTTTAAAGTAAAATAAAATCTCAGTAGTTAGCTATTCCTCCAATATTTATTCTTTCCTTTTTTTTATGCTATATCCAGTGAAGCATTTTGCACTTTTGCACCTGCTTTTCACTCATTACTGAGTTACACTGTAGACTTTGACTTTTATTTGGATAAATAACCCCAGGTTCTTCTCCTAAAACATTTGCAGTGGACAGAAGATGAAACAAAGCCCAACAATTTCAGACCAATACAGATGCTAGTGGGGAGGCAGGCACCAGGGTAAGAAATTGGTACTTTTTTTTTTTAAGCCCAGAGTGGTTTGTTTGTTCCTTTTATAATAGAGGGAGATAAAAAGCTATCCCTGATAGTGATCATATTTCCAGGTGCATCAGGATGGAATTTGCAGAGCAAACAGACAGATAACACATTTCTGAAGTTATTCCTGCTATGGTGAGATGGGCAAACCACAGGGGTTGCCATCAACTTTGAGTTTCTTTTGAAACTGTTGAGAAGGTTAGACATCTGAGATAATTGGCTACAGAAAACACAAATATTCCAAAAGTTTGAAAAGTTTTTAAAACTCAGATGTAGTCTACAGATTAAACTCTTCCAGTTTTGACTGACATGGAAAATGTGAGGATCACTTCAAAGGGGCAGAACCAGTTCTCACTTCACATGACTAAATGAAACCCCCATTAAAGGAAGCAGCACTTCAGTGTACTTTGTCTCTTTGAAATATCTGGCAATAAAATTTGAAAACTATGATCTTAAAAGGCTACTTTTGTTAATTACATTTTCAAATTTTAGCTCAGATTAGTCCAGAGGGCTGAAACACGTCTCCTGCGAAGACAGACTGAGAGAGTTGGGGTTGTTCATCTTGGACAAGAAGTCTCCTGCAAGATCTTATAGTCCCTTCCAGTACCTAAAGGGGTGCCTGAGGGAAGGATGGGGTGGGGCTATTTGTCAGGGAGTGTAGTGATAGGACCAAGGGTAATGGTTTTAAACTGAAAGAGGGAAGATTTAAATTAGATATTAGGAATAAATACTGAGAGTGGTGAAACACTGGAACAGGTTGTCCAGGCATGTTGTGGATACCCCATGCCCCTGGATGTGTTAAAGACCAGGTTGAATGGAACTTTCAGTAACCTGGTGTAATGGGCGGTGTCCCTGCCTTTGGAAGATAGGTTGGGACTAGGTGACCTTTAATGTCCCTTCCACCCCAAAACATTACCTAGTTCTATGCTAACAAAATCACAGAATGATACAGGGTTGGAAGGGACCTCTGGAGATCATCCAGTCCAAACTCCCTGCCAAAGCAGGCCATTGTAGAGCATGTTGCACAGGAACTTGTCCAGGTCTCAGTCTTTAATGTCTCCAGAGAGATAGATGCCACCACCTTTCTGGGTAGCCTCTTCCAGGGCTCTGCCACCCTCAAAGGGAAAAAGTTCCTCCTCATGTTTAGGTGGAACTTCTCATGTACAAGTTTGTGCCCATTTCCTCTTTTCCACTCACTAGGACCACTGAAAAAAGACTGGCCCCTTCCTCTTGACACCCACCCTATTTATAGGTGTTGATCAGATCTCCCCTCAGCCTTCTCTTCTCCAGACCAAAAAATCCCAAGTCCCTCATCCTGTCCTTGTAAGCGAGGTCTCCCAGGCCTCTAATCATCTTTGTGGTCCTATGCTGTACTGTCTCCAGTAGCTCCCTGTCCTTCTTGAACTGGGCAGCCCAGAACTGGACAGAGTACCCTGGATGGAGCCTCCCCAGGGCAGAGTAGAGGGGCAGGATAACCTCCCTTGACTTGATGATTCTGATAGCGATTGACAACTGGAAAAAATAAATTGGTATTATTGTATTATAAATGAAAATGGCTCTAACAGAAAAGTCTGATCAATTTTCAGAAGACAAGTGAGAAAAGAAGGAGGCATAAAACCAAAGACTGAAAAGTTTCTGCACCCCGTGAGAGTCACAATTGTGTTTTCTCTTTTGGAAAGGTTTTGCCTGTTTCTTTGTTGGCAAGTCCAGCTTGTCCAAAGCTGGTCTTAAGCTGGTCTGTGACTAAGACTTTAGAATAGGAATCAAGTTTTCACTCCACGAAGGATTCAAAATAAGACTGAATAAACTGGGACACAGTTTTATTTTGTACTGCATGACAAAGGCTACTTTGACTCTAGGAATCATTTAAACACGTTATCATGATGCTGAAGTGATAAACCTCAGCCAAATAAACTTTAGTCCACAAACAACTTCAAAGGATCTTTGGGACACAGGAGAAGTCAAGTGTCTCAGAGATAATTTGCTTTACTTTGCCATGGCTACATGGCTACATGGCTTTTGGTTGGCTCAGAGTGTCGGCAGAGTGAGATTAAATATGCTTGGTGAAATGGGCATTATAATATGCATAGCATAATATATGCTACTAGAAATGGGCATTTACAAAGCTGGTAAAATAAATGTTATTAATTTCCAGGACCTATTTAATTGAGGAAAAACAAAAGTTATTTTTGTCAATATTTTAGTTTAAAACATATTCTACCCCCTTAAAAAAAAAAAAAAAAAAAAAAAAAAAAAAAAAAAGAAACAAAGCAAGCCCTAGATTCATGGAAGTGAATGGGAACTTGATATTCCCTGAAGTATTTTTCATTTTGATTAAAAACAAAACAAACAAAAAGAAGATAAAAATCTGACGAGGATATTAAGGAACTTATTCTGACCAGCTGTAGAGTTTTGTCTGATCTGAAGCACTGTGCATGTAGATTTGTTAATCTATATGCCACAGTTATAATTCCTCAACAAAAAATCAAGGAAGAAATGCAAGCCCTGCAGTTTTATTTCAATGGACATGTTAATTGTTTTCAAAAGCGTGTCAAATTCCATTGTTTCATAAGACTTGTGAAAAAATACTCTTCTTCTTATCCTAAATATTAAATAAGGTTCTAACATGAATATTAAAATATTATTTCCTCAGAAGTAATTAATTTTCCTTGCAAGTCTCTATTAACATTCAGCAAGATAAGAAAACATATACTCATTGTTATAGAAAAGTGTATCACACCCACATTCTGCCTCTTCTCCTTGACCTTCCAAGCCAATAGAAAAGAAGTGCCTCATTCAATCTGACTTATCTCTCAGGTGCAAGTGCCGTCTCTCTGCTGTAGTCAGCTACATTTTTATCACAGTCTTATCAAGTAGGTCATTCTAATTTTGCACATGAAATGATTTCACCTTCATGAATAGTGATGAGTCAAACACGCTTAAAAAGACTCTGAACAGTTTGATTAGAAATGCTTCAAGTGATGGATCAAAGATAAATTTGACCAGCAGCTGAAATGCCATTTTCAAGTCTGCTTGATCCTGGAACCTGTTCAATTGTAACTCGTGCTATTGTCACAGTGGTTTTGATTTTTAAAAATGAAAAAAAAAAAAAAATTACAAAAATTTCATTGCAATTTTCTTGTTTCTACTGCTAAGAACTTATTTTGCTAAAGATTACAGAGGGAAAATTATGGTTTATACAGGATCTTGTAGTATGGAATCATTCCTTTGATTGAAGTTTTGGTGTACCACCACAATATGAATAATCATAATGTTATTAAATGTATAATTCAATGGGTCTATTGATAACAATATATTGCTTGGTAATATGAATTGCAATGGAAAAAATGGATTGCATTAATAATGTACAAATAATTTCAGAAAAGATAACATGTATAAAAAAAACATTAATAAAAGGCGGAAAATTAGAGACCTGGAGAAATGAAGTAACACTTCCAAAATTATCATGACACTAGAGATAATCCCAAGAAGCAAATGGAGTTACGGAGAGCTAAAATATCTACACTGCTTCTTGGCTGCAGCACTGTTCTGTCTCATTGCCCCTGTATGGAGTTACCAGCCCAGAAACACACCACCATCGAGTGCACAACAGAGAAAGATCCTCTGCTTTTTGAGTCCCAGACTTATCCAGTGAATTAGTGAGCATTGTTTAAGAAATGGTTAATTATGGAGTTTAGAAAAGACTGCATTTCCTGTCCCCACCTGCTCCAAACCTTTTATTTCTCCTTCTAAGCACTTCTTGGAAGGAAAGCAGATGTGAGTGAGGAAGATTTCAATTACGGTTTTTGTTCTCCTTACTAGGATACTTTGACATAAAATACATAAACGAAAGGAAAGGTGTTTATTTCCATTTTTCATGTAAAGCCTGATTTTTGAAGATACATATGAACAGTTTCAGCTGTAACTGGGCAATTAAAAGTTCTTCTGACAACATCCCCCACCCCAAACCTATGAAAGTGAATTTAATTCAGTGCTCAAGACTAATTAATCCCCGTGTTTCATTCTTTGACTTGCGAATAACCACAGTGTGAATAACAGTTTTTCTGCTTTCTGCCACTGAGCACAATAATGTAACCCAGTTTTCAAGCTGTATCTTTCCCATTGAAATAAATAGTGCCAAATGATGAACCTGGGAACAGTGATGCTTGTGCACAGGCTATCTGGTACGTTCCCAATACGATTCCCATGCATGGCTAAAGATGTAATGCAACCTGGGACACATTTC
>VXBJ01008167.1:27743-49785 GCA_013400055.1 Nycticryphes semicollaris
CGTAATGCTGTGGAGATAGGCCATTCTTTACCATCAAGCCTTACAGTTGTGGAATAGTCCTAAGCCCATATACGTTACTGAAGCCACTGCATATGGTCAAAGATGATCGGAAGGCTGGAGCACCTCTCCTAGAAGAAAGGCTGAGAGAGCTGGAGTTCATCCTGGAGAAGAGAACACTTTGGGGAAACCTATAGCAGCCTTCCACCTTTTACTTTAGGTGGGCCTACAGGAAAGATGGGGAGGGACTCTTTACCAGGGAGTGGGTTGATGGAACAAGGGGTAACAGTGTTAAACTGGAAGAGGGGAGATTTAGAATAGATGCTAGGAAGAAATTCTTTACTGTGTGGGTGGCGAGACACTGGAACAGGTTTCCCAGAGAAGCGAAGCTGTGAATGCCCCATCCCTAAAGGTGTTCAAGGCCAGGCTGGATGGGGCTTTGAGCAACCTAGTCTAATGGGTTGGAACTAGATCATCTTTTAAGGCCCCTTCCAACTCTAACCATTTTATGATTCTACAATTCTATGATATGTCAGCCTGGAGAAATGCTAGTCCTGTGTGATGCGGAATGAGCTCTACCCTGCTACAGACAAACCAGGTAAGCGTTCATACAAAAGGAACATTCAAAGATGTCTACTTTGTTTCTAAAATAACTGTCTGTTTGCATGGTGCTTGTTTGCTATAAAGTGTACCCATTAGTTTTCAGTATAATGAGCTAAGGCAAAGAAACCCTACAGAAAGCAGACCTAGCAGTGTCTGCACTTCTCTGTGTGTGTGCTCCTTCGTTAGCAGTAAAATCTCTGTCCTGGCAACGTTTTATTCATAGGACAATCCCAGCAGCACAGGGAGACATCTGCTTGCTGCTTTTTGCAGAGACCATGATCCAGTCGTGCCTTACTGCTGTGAAGCCCTTCTGTCCTGCTAGCTTGATGCTTTCTTTACAACCAGCCTCACTTGTCAGCAATACCTTCTGTCATGGCTAATATGAACACAAACTACTTTCATTTCAGACCCCACTGCAAGGAAGCAACAATCTGCTGAAGACCTCAAAATTTCTCTTTTGCTGGCAGCTGGTCCTCAGAAAACATGCAGGTTGGTTTAATAAGCAACTGCTGATTTATGAGGATAGCCAGAATATCCAGAATTGTCACAGAGACAATAACAAAGAAATAATTAGATCTGAGCTAATGCTCAGTGAATATTGAATAAATATTTATATCTTGTCCAGCATCTTAAATGAATATTATTTTGCTTTTTCTCCATCAAGAAAGTTTGTACGTATATGTCTCATCTTCTGGGAAAAGCCCTGACCACCTTAGTGCAGATCATTGCACAAATGGTGGAGGCATCACTCTTACCTGTTCCTAGCAGATCTGCCACTGTATGTAAAACCATTCAAGATTTTTACCACGGTCCAGTACCCTCAGGGTCAAATCTGGTCCTGTCTGCCAAATATGCTCATTTACTTCAGACAATTACCTGGACTTGTGCAAAGCATTTGATCCAGTTCCACATGACAAGCTTACCTCTAAAGTGGAGAAACATGGGTTGGAACGACGGACCACTTGGTAGATAAAGAATTCTCTGGATGGACACAATCAACGGGTTGTGGTCAATGGCTCGATGTCCAAACGGTGACCAGTGATGAGTGGCGTTCCTCAGGGGTCGATACTGGGACCAGTGCAGTTTAACATCTTTGTTGGTGACATGGACCGTACGATTGAGTGCACCCTCAGCAAGTTTGCCAGCAACACCAAGCTGTGTGGTGTGGTTGACAAGCTGGAGGGAAGGGTTGCCATTGAGAGCGACCTGGACAGGCTTGAGAGGTGGACCCATGAAAATGCCATGAAGTTCATCAAGGCCAAGTGCAAGGTCCTGCATGAGGGTGCTCAGTGGAATATAAGACTGCCTGTTTTCTTAAACCTGATAAGGCTTATTATAAACTTAATTCCATCAACTCAGGTGCCTTAAGTCCAAGTAGAAGAATTTTCTGTATTAGTCCTTTTGGATTCAGGTGCCTTAAATGTACTCAAGTCCCACCTTAAAATCCCATATCACCTCAGTGCTGGCTCCAAACAATTATCCAGAACAAGCAATATGAAGAAAATTCTTTCAATGCTGGTTTGCTGAGCCAATGCTCATTCCTCACTCCCTGGGCAGAAAAACATTTTATTGAAGCATTTTTTCTCTGTGAAGCAAGTGTTCCATGGCAACATATCCTTTACACACAGTGAAGTACTAATTAACACTGATTCCCCCCAAAAAATATTTTTGTCTCCTTTTATTTAACTATTAATTCAGATATAGTATTGAGAGGGAGATGAAAGGTGGTTTATTTCTTCTCTTTTTCTATAGCAACTTTCTAATTTATACAAATGAAGACACAATTACGCAGCCTGACATTTAATTACAATCTGCATTTCATGTAAGCAAACATATTAGAACTGAGAATGCTGATCCTGAATGCAAAAATTGCCATAATGCAACAGAAAAAAGTTCAAATGCAAGCAGCGTAATTTATACTTTTTCCACTGTTATTTTTTTGTTGTTTTGGGTTTTTTTGGTGGTTGTTGTTGTTTTTTTACACATGGTGCTGCTCACATGGCTCTGCAGAGCTGTGACATGGGCAGCCACTGCTTTCTGTGATGCTTGTCAGCAATTGGATACAAATGGAATAATATGAGCCATATTCTCGGCAGTTTTAAATCATCACGACTCCTTTGAATTCATTAGGGTGACTCAGTTTACACCAACAACATGTGTTTCCTGAAGTCTAAGCAGCATTCTTCAATGAGCCTATGCTTGTTTATTCTGTCTGTGAATCAGATTTTATGCAATCAGAATCCAACAGGGTTTCTTTACCAAAATAAAAAAAAAAAAAAAAAAAGGCAGTAGTCTTTTTTTAAATTCTAGATTTCTTAGTAAGGTTTGCTACAACAGCTCCAAAATCCTCTTCTCAATTAAGATCTGCACTGCAAATAGCCTTCATACTGATCTGCTACAGATCAAGTAAAGGAGATGGAGAAGGGAGGCATTAGTTCTAATAATCTGTATGACCATGCTCTTTATAAGTTATTATTCCACCATCATCACTGTAATAGTTGGATGCTTGCCAGGATTACATCAAATAATCTAATGAACATTGGTCACATGCAATTCATTCTTTCTCATCCTCTCTCCAGAGGAAAAAAAAAAAAAACAAACTAGTTTTGTTTACCTATGTTTCATGTGCACACAGCTTTGCGTTACAATTTAAAAAAAAAAAATAATTTTTTAAAAATAATTGAAAGACCCACATTGAAGGTGGAAAATCAGCTGTAAATGTTCGCAATGGTCCTTTGCCTTATGAGATTTTTTTTCTGGAGACCTGAAAGAGAAGAAAACCCTAAGGATTTTTTTATTTTTTTTAAATCATTGAGTTAAAGAATTTTACATTTCTGATTGTGACTCAGGTCAGTCATTCTGGTGACTTTCTTAATGTCTAGGCAGCACTTGTGCTTCATTGTCTTGGGAGTGCAGGACAGTCTTTAGTTTTCTTAATGACAGTAGTTAAAAGTGCAGAGTACAAAGAGACATCACAAACCCAAGTCAAACCGAGAGGAGACTCTACGATACCTCTTCACTGAAAGTATCTTCCAGGCCAAAATGTCCACTCTATGTATTTCTTGCTTCATAGAAATTTTTTAAAACACCCCAGTGGACATTTCCAGAAGAACCCCTGGATAAACCATTGGTTTAGAAGTACCTTCAAAGCACTTTCAGCTGCCAGACAGACAGGTCATGGAACTGTATGACAGCTCCAGCTATGTCACCTAGGTGATGGCGTCATGCAAAAATAATTGAAGCACTCACAAAGGTTGGTATCAGGATTCATCTGGGTTACTCTCAGTCTGAACTGATTTTATCCTATTTTAGATGTAATAACTGTTGTTTAGCTGTCAAATAACTACTGCCTAGCTAGTTGTAGCTAAACTTCCTAGTTTTAGTTTAATCATTTTAGCTTAGTTCTGTGAATGTCATGTATGGAAAGGAGTAGCAAATCTGGGTAGTTGTGTAAAAAGCATTGTGTCCCCAAACTTTGGCATAAGAACTTCACCATAATAATCATGTGAAGACAGGAGAAGAAGACTGGGTCATTGGTAACTCATTATAATCCCTTCCTCAGGAAAAACAGGCAATATAGACCTTCACAGTAAGAGAGATGTTGGAAGGCTGAGTGTAACAACAAAAAAAGACTAAAGTTTGTCTAAATCAATCTTAAGTGTATTATTAACAGTAATTATATAGCAGTATGCCTGGCCTAATAAGAAGAACTGAAGTATTTTTGCTTCGAAAGTCAATACATTAATTATACTAAAAAGGAATTCTTAGCTCTGCCAATCAGATGCCCATAACAAGATTTTCCTTGTAAAAACAGATGGGATTTGTAAGCTGCTTGATCTCAGGCAGAATGTAGACGATGTCCTATGGACTTGTAGAGATCAAAGGAAGGATTCAGTTACCTAAACACAGGCATTTAATGCCCTTTAAGACATCCTGCTTGGCTTCCAGCTACTGTGGTTTATGGATTTCCCATAAATTCTGTGTCATATCTGCCAGCTCATATCCAAATGATCCCCTGAGTACATAGACCACGGATTTGATTGCAGAAAGACCTAAGCATCCAGACTGACCACAGCGCACATCTTAGCATGGGGCCTTGTACTGTTCCATATGCTGATTCCTCAGGAGCAGAAGGAAATCCATCATAACCACCTTATTTTTTTGCCAAATAATATTGTTTTGGTTGGCTTGACTCAAAATCATGTTTTTATTTGTACATCTCCTTTGTGCCTGACAGAATTAAAAACATTCTGGGGACTTAATGTGCAGAAGGTGTCAGTTTATTGAAAGGCTTTTATCTTCACATTTTGGAGTTAGTAATTACCTCTCATGAGTGAAACAAAAGGCGAGTCTCTGCTCCGGCTGCCTTTCATTTCCCTTCAAACTAAATGTGACTCCAAACTGCCACGTTTGCTTGGCAATGATTTTACTAATGTAGCAGGTTGTTACAAACCAATGCTATTCGCGTGATACAAAATTAATTAGAAAAGTCTGCTGTAATTTATAAATATGCAATTATGGTTAAGCAAATAAGAAGCTGAGACTTTGCAAGGTTCCCAGTGGGTTGTTATTTGCACCATTCTAGTGCATCCAGAAGAAAAAGTCACTGATTTGTCCTCTGATGTAAAAATGTAATTTGCCTTATTCTGCCAGGAATTACAAATGTATTAAAACATATTTCTGGAGTTTGTTCAAATTAATTATTATGAAAACAAATGAATGCTTGGAAAAGCTGTTACAAAAAAAACACAACCCTCAAAATACCCTAATTACTTCCAAAGACCAAGTCAGCCTTTTCCAAATAAGGAGGGTTCAAGCTTCATATTGCTTTATATGATAGCTTAGATATTAAATTGAAAGAGATCAAAGCTCAAAGAAAGTAAATAGGGCCTCTTGCTCTATGTCCCCGTTTGCTCCCCATTGAAAGTTCATATTTCCCCTCCTTAATTCACACACTCTTCTATGACTTTCCAATCTATCAGCCTGATTTCCTGAATACTAAAGGTCACAGAATTTCCCTCCATGACTGTGATACTGACCTTAATTCAGCCTGCCTACCTTCTTCAAGCTGCCTCTCCTTGACCCTTTATGTGTGATATATTTTTTTTTACTTTTTTTTTTTTAATAAATGAAAGCCAGTTATCCCAGACTTACCTCTTATCCAGGTAATTTTTTTTCCTACCTAATGACAACAAACTGTCATAGGACTCAAAGAAACAAGAGGAGGTGGTCTCTGATGTAGAAGTAATGTTAGTTATTACTTGGCCGTTGACTGTAGCTGTTGGATTGCAACCACACACAACGTTCCTTCACACAATAGTGCTGTTATCAAGTTTGTTAGATTAGTATAGAGAGGACAGACACTGTGGCAACACAATTTAACAACACCTACCGTGCATATCCTATGGGCTAGATACAGTAAAGACTCATCAATCCTTAATTATCTTCTTACAGTTTGCTTGAGATGCCCCGACAAGAAGTTCTCTTACCAGACTTCATAAAACAGCTTGTACTGAAATATGATGCAGAATTAAGAATACGCTTGAGTAAATGGAAAAATAGCAAGGGTAAAAGAACATTTCTGTTTCCTTCTTACTCATAACAGTTTGTTTTGAATATAGATATTTTGGCTTGATTCCACATTAAAGGAATGCCTACCAAATCTATGAATTACAACTGCTCTACTTAATGGGGTGGCAATTTCTCATTGTTTTCAATGGGAACAAAATTTAATCCTGTGTGTCTGTAGGTTTAATTAGCCTGACTCATCTCAGCTTATTGGTGTAAATCTTGAGTAGTTCTGGACACCTGAATAGGGTTGAAGAACCCTGAAATCATCAAATAATATTTGTTTCATTTGGAAAAGCAGAAGAATTCATAGAAAGAAAAATAGATTTGTAACTGCAGGACTGATTGTAAGCTGCTATAAACTTGCACTCTTCTTTTCTTTGAGCTGTTTTCATGGAAATCTCTTTAGATGCACAGTGAGGTACATAATGTAGAAGCACAGACATTCTAACATCCCTGAATGAACATATGTGGACTGTGCCTGCAGAAGACAAAACAGCCCAACAAAGATCTTAATTACTCTGGACGTTTTCAGCGGAATGGGAATGTACAGTGAATCCACTTTGACAGCCACTTCTCATTTAAGCATCTGAAATCAGGTGAAATTAACCTGGGTCTTAAAATGTTTTAATTATATAAGTTGCTTAGTTCCTACCCCATACATTGGCTGAGCCTTAAGGGAAAGAAAAGAAAAAACATGAAAAAAAAAAAACCATTGGTGAGTGAATCCCAAGAGGACTAACAATGAGCTCTGATTCTGAACACATTAAGGAAAGTTTGCTTCTCACTCTAGATGTGCTGGACTCCATCCTAAGCAGTGACCAGTTCAGAGCTCTGACAGAGTCCAAATCATGTGTCTTCTGTATGCAACCATCTCTGGCAGCTGGGAGTGATCAAGTTCAGTGGCTTGATTCACATTCCTGCCTCCACTTCACACATGACAGTCTAAGGGGGAAAAAAGAACAAACAAATAAACCAAAAACCCACAAAAAATTGAGTCTTAGGAAGAAAGGAGAAGTTCTGAATCCTTCCTAGCACATGTTGCCAAGGAAATCTCTCCTTGCTATCCTTTTCATCCTGTTTTTCTGTCTTTGGAAAGAAGTGACATTGGGGATCTCTCATTGTATAGGGGATGATTTAAGCCAGTTATTTATATATACATTTTATTAAATTCCAAACATTACTTGCTTTTTGTTTGGGTTTATTTGTTTGTTTGTTTTTTGTTTCAGATAGTGGCAATGTTTAAGGTCATCACAGGGGAAAGAGTTTAAAAAAGAAATTTATACAACTGTTGAAAATTTTTATGTCAATGGAGAGGACGAGTGTGAATTTGTTGTTTACAAACACTGCGTGAGCCAGCATGGGCAGGACACAGGAACAACCACAAAACTGTGGATGAAATGCAAAGAATAAATTAATTTTCATTACCTCACCAGCCGGGAGATCCCCAGAGCAGAACCCAGGCAGAGGCATCACAGAGCTCGGTCCATGTTAGAGGATCACCAAACCTGCTGGTTTTGCGCTTTGATCTTTCCCACAGCAGGGCAAAACATTCAAAAGGGTGCTTTTAAGTCTATCACAGACCTATATGTTATCTGAGCATAGATATTTTAGTTGTCCAACACAGAAGGCTAAGCAACAATTAGTATGATATATGTGTTTTTGACACCCCAACTGCAAGTCCATTGAACTTGTTTACAATTCTTGTTGCCAATCTTTTCTTATTTTCCCAGAAACACTTAGAGCTTCAGTACTTTAAACAAATGAGAGGTTTCCTTGACATTATGACTTTTGCTAATACTGTGCCATTGTGCATACCCCATGTAGTATTTGTATAATAGTTGCGAATAATTGGGAAAACGTTCTTTTATTCAAGTCTGCGTCTTAAATATCTTATGAAGCACATTCTTTCCTACTGATAATCATGCAGCAAAGATTGGTGAGTTAAAAGCACCATAAGGTAAAAGTGTATGGTTTCTCTATTTTAAAGTTCAGAGAAACAGCGAACAGAGGTGAATAGTCCTAATTCCCCTTCATATGACTAGTGGATGCACGCTTTNACGAACAGAGGTGAAGGCCTCATTTGCTTGGATAAAATGAATAGTCCTAATTCCCCTTAATATGACTAGTGGATGCACGCTTTAGCTCATTGATCCCAGCAAAACCTGTCTTGAGTAGAACAAGTCGGTTTCCCCCAAGGCCCCCAATACCCTCAGCATAATAACAACAAAGCCAAGAGGGTTTATTTAGATCTCTTCTTCTTCCAGTATTGGGATATTTTTCCCAAGACTACTCTAAAATCATTCTGCTCATTGCCAAGACCATTTTAGAGGGAGCTACATAGTTCCTACATTTATGTATAACCAAATTCCCATTGTTTTTCCATTGTTTGTCTGCATTTAATACAACTCTAAAATAGTAAGAATAAGTGTGAAAATGATCTTGTTGTGACAGAGGATTGAAGTCCTTTGCTTTCACTTTTGGGTGTACCTGAATGACAAGGAAAGCTTGTTTTTTTCAGAATATTATACTTTCCTTCCTTCCTTCCTTCCTTCCTTCCTCTTTTCTCTCTACTTTCCTTTAAAAATTTTCTCCTGGAGGAGAAACTGTGAGCTTGCATCTTTTCAGTTTGATGAAAGAGTAGAGCCGTTGGTATATATATCTTTAGGAAACTCTGTAATCATGTAGGTTTTATCCTAGAAGAAGAATAAAGAGCAGGACTACTCTCTGACGCCTCCAGAGCTGAGCTTTAAAATAAGTGCCCAAGGTTTTTCTGTGGTCCCTGCAATGGCAAGAATGCATGTTTGTCTCTCCCAAAGAACTAGTGTATACGAGCTTAGCACAGATCTACTCAGTCCTGTCTGAAGCAAAGCTTCTCCTTCTTGGCTCACCATCATGTCAAATACTCTGTCGACTGCAGAGTTTGGGCACCATGAGGGCTGGAGGGAAGCTGAAGTAAAACCATGAAGATCAGCACTGAAGTCAGACATTTTACGTTAAGGTCTTTTTCAGATTTAGGCTCTGAGTAAAAGAGCTTTGAATTTCCTTGAGGGATGTGGATGTGAAGTGGTTTGGGGTACCAGACTATCCCTGTGTCTGTAATCAAGGGTGAATGTTTTAATGAAGGTTTCAGTAAAGGCCTGCTCTCCAAAATCTTTCCAGTTATGTTTTCACACCACATACACAGACTGTATGTTTGGCACCCAAATTATGTGATGAAATTCAGCCTCTATTTTCCTTACTGTGCCATCCTGCATTTAGCAATTATTCATTCATATCCAGGGGCATGCTCCATAGCCTTTGTGATAAAACCCTTTCTAATTCTTAATTTTCAAAGGAAATGGCTGTCATCCATTTCTTGAAGAACCTAATTGAGGAGGCATTAGGACTAGATTATCTTTTTGGGTATTGTATACTCATGTCCACCTCAGATTCCCAGCCAGAGTTGCGATGCATCTTCAAGTCTTGCTCAGATTTTCATAAGGGAATGGCTGTGGAGGGATGGAATAAATTCCAGATCATTCATTAAAGAGAAGACATGGCATCGATGAATAACATAAAGGTAATAAAAATAAAGGAGAAAAAGTGAGAGGGAAAGGAAGAGTTATTACAAAACGGAGAGATATGATCACTATTTGTCCCTACAAGCAAAAGTAATTCTAAGCAAGTTAAAAGCAGCACAAAGACAGCCAAATGTCATTTGGGCAGAAGTAGTGTAAAATCAGAAAGAAAAGAATGAGTCATGTGCATTCTTATATTTCACACCAGGCCTGCACTCAATAAATCAACACATGGGTTTAATTGCTGTAACAAATGAATATAGTAAGGGGAGTCAAATTCTGCTGGGTAATGCAGTCATCCAGCAAAATCCTGGTCGGCAGAGATATGTAGGTCAGTCATTATGGACCAGTGAGCAAGGGAGTCCCTAGTGTGAAAGCCTTCATGGAAATCTCACAGTGTAATCTCTGCCTAATAAAATACCAGCTTGGAAGTGTGTCTGGCTTCAACATCCTTCTTAATAACCTTTAGCAGAAGAGGAAAGTATCAAATAAAGTGGCAATTAACAAGAATGACAGAACAAGAGAGTGGGATTTAACAGTGGATTTTTTGGTTTGCTTGATTATTTCGTTGTTTTTTAGCTGCAATTCTGCTTCCATTTTTAAAGACAGCATCAAAGAAGAAAGCATTGAGAAACCGGGATTTTAAAGTTAGAGAAAAGGAGGTAAGGGCTTGATAAAACTAACATCCCAAATAAAGTCAGTAGGATGGAGTTTCAGCTTACGTTCCCCAGCACCTCTGTCACAGTCTGTTATGTATGCATGTGAGCACTCAAAGGGACTGATAAGGTAAACAAGTAGATAGGCTGTTGTTATTTAGTACCTTCCAGCAAGTGCTTCATTGCCAGAAATGGTCTTCTTCCTTTGTTTGTTTAGTTATTTACATTACAAAACTTAGCTCTGATGATTCTTTCAGGCCTTGTGAGGTTTACAGTTAGCACAGGAACATGCTAACAGGACAAAAATAAACCTGAGTCTGGGACACAAGAGGTAGGTAAGTATTCTGTCTCAAAATTTGTCAGATACAGACTCATCATCTTTTGCAAATGAGAACACTAATCAGTAGACTTGAGTCTGAGTTGAATCTCCAAACTACGTTAGGTAAACTATAATTTACATTCTGAGGATGTTATACAGTTGAAGTTGGATTGAAAGTGGTACTGTGAAATCTAGTATGAGACAAGTTTATTAAAATGAAATCTGCACTGAAAGTATATTCTCTGGAGGAAATAAATTATGTTGCATTTTCTGGTTAATTCATTTATTTTTCTTTCCTTGTAATGTATTCTCCTTAGGGCTAACATCTGCAGCTGTTGGTTAGTCTCATCTGGAAAGACCCAGGTGGTAATATCAAACACAGCCATGTTATGGAGAAATTCATGGTGTGGTGACTCAACAAGTCTGCAACAACACGGAACCAGGGTTTATATTGTTATCCTGCATTTTTAATTCCTTTTACAATATTGTTTTCAGTGGACTCAAAATTTAGAAAGAAAAAGTGTGATGTGAGAAAGAGATTCATGATTGGAAAAGAGAGGGCCGAAAGTCATTGGGTGACCTTGAGAATTCATTGAGAAAAATCTCTTCTTTTTCCATCCACATTAATCAGAGCTTTCTTAGAAAAAAATGGAGCATAATCAGTCTCATTTTTCAATGCAGTACCATATAGAGGCACACATAAAATAATCAGTGTTAGCCTGATGAAATCACAGATCTATCTATGTCTACATTTTCTAGATGGGTCATTGGGCTTTTGGTTTGGTTTGTTTTGCTTGGGTGGGTTTTGTTTCCTCAAAGCTGCCAGCCACAAGGGCTGATAATCTCTCAGTCCTTGGAGTGTTTACTGAGCTCACTTTATCAAGTAAAGAATTACTATTAATTTGTTTTTACAGACAGAGTTCTGAGGAACTGAATTTATTTAGGTGACTACAGCTAAGCAGCCACTGCTGTTTTCAGGTAGAAACAGGGTTTAACTGCAAGGTTTTCAGCAATGTGTTGGAGCTCCCCATATAGGTTTACAAAACCCTATTTCCCTAAGCAAACCCTATCCTCTTCATAGAATCCTAGAATCATAGAATGGTCCAGGCTGGAAGGGACCTCTAGGGTCACCTGGTCCAACTGCCCTGCAGTCAGCCGGGACACCCCCAACTAGACCAGGTTGCCCAGGATCTCATCGACCCTCACCTTGAATATCTCCAGGGAAGGTCCTCAACTACCTCTCTCAGCAACCCGTTCCAGTGTTTCACCATCCTCATAGTAAAGAACCTTTTCCTAACATCCAATCTAAATCTGCTCTTCTCCAGCTTGAAGCTATTACCCCTTGTCTTGTCACTGCAGGCCTTTGGAAACAGATCCTCCCCAGACTTCCTGTAGGCCCCTTTCAGGTACTGGAAGGCTGCTATTAGGTCTCCCCAGAGCCTCATCTTCCCCGGGCTGAACAACCCCAGCTCCCTCAGTCTGTCTTCATAGCAGAGGTGCTCCAACCTCCTGATCATCTTTGTGGCCCTCCTCTGGATATGCTCCATCAGGTCCATGTCCTTCCTATACTGAGGGCTCCAGACCTGCACACAGTACTCCAGGTAAGGTCTCACCAGAGCAAAGTGGCAGAATCACCTTTCTGGATCTGCTTCATTCTTCAACCCTAACTTCTATACTGATTGTCTTTAGTCCACAGAATATTTAATGTTCTTATGCAAAGCAGAACGGCTGTATCAGTAAGGTTTGAGGGAGCCTTACACAGAATATCCAAGTTTAGCGATTAGAGTATCCACACGGGAGGTATAATACACTCAGGAAAAGAAGAACAACACAGTCTAGTAAATATTATAGGAAAAATGGTGAGGGATTACCTTATATTACCTTAGATAAGGGAGATGCAGAACCCACATCAGCAGTGGCATTTCTTGGCATAATATGTAGGTCCTCCAAACACATAGACCCTACCTGTCACTCTAACATGCCAGGAACATAGGCAATTCTGAGCATGCCTAGTGGTGGTATACTTTTAGGCTATATTGGAGAATTCTGAAAGGCCAGAAGTCTTTCAGAAGTAACTAAGCAGGGGTCTTTGAGAATCTAAACACCAGAGTTAGGAGCTTCCAGATGGATTTAGCAGCCTAAACTAGTCTTTTTAAAATTGACTCTTAGTTATCTTTGAGGAAAAGGATGTCAGATACTAAAGGAAAAGTTGTCTAAGTTCCAGCCCCACCTCCTAGCAGTGAACATTAGCATATGCTAGCTGAGGAGCTCGTCAAGCATAATTAGCTGCTCAATTAGCTACTGTCTCTTTTTTCTTCTTGTTTGCTAGTTTATGTAAGGTTTGATTTACAAAGGTGACATATTCTTATTGTGTGGGCTACATTATTTGCAAGTTATTTCAGATGTTAGTAGAAATACAGATGAGGGAAATCACCTCTCTGATAAAAATATCAATGGTCTTTATCACGTTTACAGGGATGCCGAGTTTCTATTAAATCTAAGATAGAAGCCTTCCTACTACATAAATTGCAGCAAGCTCCCTTTTTCTGTTCCTCGGTGCAGGCCTTTTTTCACAAATTGCTCTTTATCTGCGTGGTCCCCTGGGAAACCTGTTCACAAACAAACAAAACTGAAAAAAAAGGAATAAAAAAAAGCAGCTTTGTCTTCAAAACACACACACCTTTATCTAATGGGTGAATTCAGTTTACTTCATACTATGGGCACAGGCATGAAGTGTTCAGGATTGGGGGAGGAGAGAAAACATGTTGTTGACACTAATTCCTGCAGTTGTGGAAACCGAGGTGCCTATAAATTTCCATTGAATTTGGTACTTAGTAGGGTGGTATTTTTTTCAATATTTCTCGTGCACTTGTCACATATATTGTATTGCATGTCATAAATACAATAATTTATGGTGCATTGCTGTCTTGCAATTTAGTTCATGGTACTAAGTTTGGGAACATCATTTTTTTGTCAGTTTGGAAGTGTAATCAGTGGTAACATATCTCCAAGATTCCCTTGCTGCCTTCTTCCACTCCCCAAAATGACTAATGCTTCTATTAATGGAGAGAAAGGCCAAAATAATGTCAGGCCATGAAAAGCAAAAGACAAAGATGAATTTACACCAGGAGGTACAAATTACAGAAGGAGACTTAGACGACTTAAGCTAGTGGTGATGCAGACCAGAGGTTTTATTTCAGAGGGTGGGTCTATTTGGAAGATAACTCATATTGGCAATATGGTCACCACTTAGTCTACAGACTAAATAGTTCCAAAAAGTGCTTTCTCTTTTAAGAACAGAGATATCTCCACCACAGAAACCATCAAGATAATCTCCTTGGAAAGTTTAGGAGTGAAAGCTCAAGCACCAAAGGACTTAAGGTATTTCCATCCTTCTGTAAGCGTCTCGGCAGAAGTACTCTGCTAAATCTGTGAATTCAAGACTGGCGTAGCCCACTTAATGAAAGATAAATAATAGTAACAACACTCCATGGTCTGTCACCCAGCCTGACTGCCTAGCCTCTTCCCCAAATAAAAAAGAATCTTCATGAATTATACGGATAAAGAGAAACAGTTCAATAAAATATCAACTCTTCATATTTTCATTTTAACTAACAAGCTCATTCTCTATGCAGAAAATAATTCCTACATGAAATAGCTTTTGAGGGTGGTCGTGGTTTGGGAGTTTTTTATTTTAAAAAGAAGAGATGAGGGAGGAATTTTTTTCTGACTATTAAATAATGAAAGTAGGCCAAGTCTCTGCTTGGATCCCAAGTTCTCCAAAATAATTCATCATTTTCTTTTTGCTTCTTTCCTTACCCTAGTTGCTGATATTTTGAGCTTTTTTTAAAAAAATTATTTTATTTTATTTCAGAAAGTAAAATAAAAATCAACCTTCTAAATAAGTCTCAGGATTCCTGCGAATTACACATCAACGCCACCTAGTCCATCGCTCAGCTGCAAGAAAAGGATCACAGAATATCAACACTCTCATGTTCAGAAGAATAGTTGTAGGCCTTTTATAACTAAGGGAGAGATTTAGGCTTTTACTTGAACAGAATTAATAAACTATTCTTTTTCATGGCAGGCTGTAGTATTTTCTGCAGAGATTTGGGTAGTTGAAAAAATGGGCCAAACAAGTGAGAATCTGACTTTCCATTGTTGCAGACAATTTGCCTTTAATAGGTAACAGGGTTGGGATTCATCTCACCCGGCTTTAGAGATCGTCAGTGTAGATACCTCCAACTGTGCTAGTCACCCTAGGCTTCTTTATAGTCAGCTGAGAGAACAAACATGAATGAATAAGTACAATTCTCATGACCTACTTTAAAAATCTAAATTCAGACCCTACAAGGATTTATATCTCTTCATAGGCTAGAAGGAGGTCCTAGATGGAAATGTCAAAATTTATTCAGATGAACTGCACTGCAGGTGACATGAGGAAGTGATATAGTGGTACATGGAAACAGGTATCGTGAGATGCAACATGATACCATTTGTAAGGGCCTACTCAGAAAATAAATGTCTACTTACTGAGAGTCTGTTCAAAAGGGTTAATACTACAAAAACTGCAAAGTTTCTTACAGTATAACTGCAAGAGAGGAGTTGAAGGCTAAAACTCCAAGTTTCAGTACATATTTATGAAGGGGATATTCTTGGCTGGGAGTTAAATGAATGAGTTTTGTTGTCTATATAATTATTAATGGCCTATAATTGTTTGCATTGTCATTATTTACCATGCGCTGGTAAATAATGATCTTTGGTGCCACAGATAAATGGATTCAATAATACAAATGGAATTCAAATTCTGGTCGTGTCTAAAAGTATATAATGATGGGGTTTGAAATTTTCACTGATCCATAACACCATGATTGATTAAAGTGCAAGATCATTATTCTGAGAGCTAGTGGGATACAGGATAGGGAGGGACTTGATCTTACCATGTGGTCACAGACAAGAGGGATCAGAGTAGAGAGGCTGACAAAGCTTTAATGAATAGCAATTTGACCATATTTTCCCCCATTCTCCTCCCCATCACAGGAGGAGTGAGCAAGCAGCTGTGGCTGGGGTTAAACCACAACTTTGAAGTATAAGATAGAAGCAAGAGAAGAATTATAGTTCTAAGTTTTGTCTTTGTATATGTATTTGGGAAAGAGTATTTTGAAAACCTCTTTGGTTTACTCTAACAGCTCTATCTTAACACAAAACCACCAGAGATAGCTGAAGTGGAGCTGTGGCAGCCCCAGGTATTTGAAGATAAAGGAAAGCTCTCTGTGGAAACTGCCACTGGCTGCAGAAGCTGCTTGACCATGAACATGCAGAAACCCAGTTCTTGCCTGGAATATTCAGACCAGCCCACAGACTGAGAATGAGGCCAAAAATCTCACGGAAATCCTTTCTCTCAGATTTATGATTCTCTTCTTCTTCTTCTTCTTCATAACCCTTTTTTTTTTTTATGTCTCTGATGATGTTTCGTGCTTTCTAATTCACTATCAGAGACAATCTGGATACAAGAACCACCCAATCTCATCTAATAAGAGGTTCTATAAAACTAGACAAAAGTTAGTTTTTGTTTCTATCTGAAGTGAAGGAAATATTCAAGTTACTTCTCCCAAATCTCTAAAACAAATCTATTACATTTGCTGACAAGATGACTGTATTCATATAACAACACTCCCTTACCTCTGTAACTCTGGGCAGTAACCACTGCATTATCACAGCTGAAGGAAAAGATGTTCCAAACAGCTGTAACTATTTGAAAGAATAAAATCTCAGAGGAGTGTTATTATACAAGCAAGTCTGATACAGACGTACAAGCGGGCACCAATTCTGTCCTAGCATAAATCATCCTAGTGTCATTGTGAATCTGGAGCAGGTTTCAGGCCCACAGAGGATCCGACCTCTTGGCTCTTGCAGCGGTCAGCTAGGAAAGCCAGTTACAGTAATTGCGTCCTCAACCATGCATGTGTTGAGCTAAAGCACATTTCCCCTCATCCGCTCGTGGGAGCCAAGACAAACAGTTCGTATAAAGGTAGAAAGACAGCATAAGTAATGTACCCCGCGAAGGAGCCGCCAAGGTCACTGAACCAGTGTTTTTTGTGTCATTACAGAAAATGAAATTTTGTGGGAGAGACAAATTTCCACAAGGAAGGAAACAGACAGAGCGAGCGCTTTGCAAATGACTCTGGGAAAAAGCAGTACAGAAATATTGTTCCCATTATGAGTACTAGCACATGAGATAATTGTGTTTGAGGTTGGTAATTACCATATTTGCATGTTTAGGTTGTATCTGTTCCTTCTGTGTTATTAAGTGACTGCAGCATTATTTCATCAGAATGGCACACTGTCATCACAGGGGCTGAAATATCTTCTGGGTATCAAAGCACACAGCTGTACAAAAAAACATTGCACAGCCCCTCATTTTTATTCTTCATCAAACTTGCACAAAGCGAATTCATTCCAGGAAAAGAGC
This sequence comes from Nycticryphes semicollaris, assembly GCA_013400055.1. Taxonomy (NCBI): domain Eukaryota; kingdom Metazoa; phylum Chordata; class Aves; order Charadriiformes; family Rostratulidae; genus Nycticryphes; species Nycticryphes semicollaris. Next base: position 44,919 of record VXBJ01008167.1, read on the forward strand.
AGCAAAGCTAATGGAGATATGGCAAGGGGAGGTGGCTATGGAAGTTTAAGGCTCTGTGATTTACAGTACCTGTACTAGCAGCTCTGCCAATACACCCCCACACAGTGAGATACAGAATTAATAATTACTGCATTTTGTTCTGTGCACTTACAGACCTTTAGTTTGAGTAGTGCAAAATGCTTTATAGACATTAATTAATCAAACTTTAAAAGCCACACTCAGGGCACTTAATTCACAGCTACTTATGCCAGGCTTATACTTATCTTTAAACCTTATAAAAGTCTTGAAAAGCAGGTAGCTCTGTACAAACCTGAAGATACACCCCTATCATTTGCTTAAACCATTTGTAAATTGCCTGCTGAGACATTTCTGGAATTTCCTGGGCAATCAACATCAAGTATATAAAAGTATGTCCTCAAAGAGAGATCTAAGAAGAAATAAGAGACACAACTGAAGACTAATGGAAAACTTTGCACCAAATGAGATAATCCATTCATAGAGAAACTGCCCATCTCTATCCTCACATCTTTTCTAACACCTTCATTCCATTCAGCAAAATAAGTAGAATTATGTGATTGCAGTTAGATGTGAAGGCCCAAGTGAGAAATCTAATGTCAAATTTAGATCAGATAATTTTCTGAAGTCCTAACATTTTCAGTCCTATCCTACAATCAAGTCATACAATCAAGTCAATTACTGAATATTGCAATTAAACAAATGACCTCAAAAAATTACCTGGCTTCCAATGTCATTCCTTCCCTTTCAACTGCATTTACAGAGGTCTAAAACTGAGAACTTAACACAGAGGTAATGAAAACTATAAACCATTTAGGAAAATCAGAATTATTTCTCTGTTTTTCTTGGGAGCAGTGATACATTCAAATGATTTATTTCCCTGAAAGTTGAGCTCCTGTACATAGCCGTTATGATTCTTTGACAAAGTGACCTTGCTTTTTTTTTTGTCTTTTCACTGCAAAATGATAAGTGAAATAGATGGTTGAAGATGAAGACAGCCATTATTAAAGTAGAAGAAAAGACAAAGTTCAAAGGAAAGTGAAGAGTCCTTCGAATGAAATAGAGAGCTGAAAGTGAAAGGTACAGAAAGACTAAGTAGGACAAAAAAGATGAAAGTTAAGATTAGAAAGATAAAAATAGTCCAAAGTGACTAGAAAGTGGACATAACACTTTCTCCTTGTTTTGGCTTATTCAGATTTCATATTCAATACAAGATTTAGAAATGGCGAGTTTCAGTTTCCGGTTTTAGAAAGCTAAAACTGGAAGATGCCTCTGAAGGGACTTCTCACCATTTTGTGTAATGTTATATGATGTGTTTTAAATAGTAGGAAAAGCATTATAAGAGAGTTCGTTTAACAATAGAGTAGGAAGAGATTGCTCTTGATTTATTGATGTTCTCTTTCAATCGGCAAATAGAACTTAGGAGTCTATGAAGACCACCTGATTTAACTATAATTTTGTGAAACTTAAATGTGACTTGTAGCTGTTCCTACTTTGTCCATGAGCCTGCAGAGACCTTCACCATATACTTGAGGGTAGAGATCTAGACTCTTTGTATTTCAGGTGAACTGAAGACAAATCTACTCTGAAGGCATCTTTCATTCATTTGATTTCATTTGGAAGTAGCTCAATTTGCAACATATGTTAAAAATCTAAAGCAAAATAGAAGTGGTCATTACTATTGTTCTTCTTTGTAATTTTTTTTTTTCCAGAGTTTGAAGAAATTTATGAAATCAGAGTTATTAGTTTTTGCAATGTTGTCTGCCTTAGCCTCCAATGAACTCAATTATTGAATTGTATAATCGTAACCTAGAAGCAGCAATTGCGTATTTAAAACCCCTTTTCTAAGCTGAAGTCTCCAAGTCAGGAGAGTTTGTATTTAATATTATGTCATGCCTTGTGAACAACTTGTCTGTAAGGCTCTGAATGACTTCAAAATCAAATAAAAATCAAGATCAAATAACAAGATCAGAACGTTAGAATTACTCTTGGAAAGATAAATTTGGAGTTTCTCCTTGTTCCAAATATTCAAGCCCAGAATGTTGTATCAGAGTGTTGTGGTGTAACAATCAAAGGAGTGTGCTGGGCCCTAGGGTTTCCCAGGGCTCATCTGCTTTCCTGAAGCACAGCTGTCATGACATGCTCTTCAGTCAATTAACATCTATGTCACTCCTTCCTTAAACTTCTCTTCAGCTTCCCAATTTGCAGGACCAAGAGGAAAGCCTAACACTTTCAGTACAGTGAAAAATGTGAGAATACCGGTTTGGGTCAAAAAAGAAGGTGGCTGGTTGCGTCTTAATATTGCTCCTAGTTTAAGGAGAGGGACCTCTCCCTGCCTGGTAGGTTTAGTGTGTCACCTATTACCCCTAAAAGCTTTTATCTGACAGTCTCCTTTTGCCTCCAGTTTCCAGATTTTCACCTCAGCAGCTGCTTTACATTGTTTGCTTCTGCCCTGGAGGCACAATGATGTCTGTCACAGACGACAAGGAAGTTCAAGACAAATGTTTACAAGGTCCGTGATTCTGGGTGTCAGGAGCAGCCTGGTGACAATGATTCCTCAGGCATCTTACAACCTCCTTGAGAGATTATCTGTTTTCCTTAAAGTAGAGGGGAAGTATTTGTTAGACCCTTCATTTGGACATAAAATGGACGTGGCAATAGTTACCTTCATGACTTCTTGTGGTCCATGGGGTAGGAAAAACGATTTCTCTTCAAATGCGTCTCTCTGTCCTCCATGCACTTTGGAGGTGTGACGGTAATACATTGGAGTGACAGATTTAGAGGCTAACTGGCCCAAGAAACAGTATATGTAGTTTTGTAGTATGTAGTGTATGTTTGTAATTTATTCATGGTTCTGAGCAGGTCATCCAGCATTTTCCATCTCCACACTACATTTGTCTTGTCATTTGACCATTAATGAATCTGAGCTGTTTGCCAAAGGCTTTTTTGTTGTTGTTGTTGTAGTTAATGCTGCAGTTTTCAAACTAATATTTTATTTTCCGTGGCTCTCACAAATTATTCTCCTGAATATTTTTCAGTAAAGACAATTCCCTTGGGAGTAATTTTGGGGACTGCCCCTGCTGATAGGTCAGTAGGCTACTTGTCTGTAAAGGAGACATAGAGACTGCAGTTAACAGTTCACTTTTTCTTTGCTGCTTTGTGCCATCTGCGAGAGGAAGAAACCTGACTTGCACACATTGCTCTTTACATCATGTTTTTGTTAGAGGACAGAATTCTGTGCAGTGAAGAATATTTCTGTAGATTTGCCAAATATGGTCCAGATATTCTTGTAGTGCAGACAGTGTAACAACTCCTCAGTAAGTGATTCCTTCAGACCATTTCCAAAGATAAGGAAAAATGCATTTATTTAATCAGTTATTTGTGTCAGGAATTCTTTAACAAATGCATTTCTAATTTATTTTAAGATTTACTGTCTTTTCAACTTTTTGATTTTCAAAACTGATTTCAGTCAATGTATCTCTTACTAAAGCACAATAACCTCATATCATGAAAAGTGGTTAATGAAACAAATATTTTCTGAGATTCCTGGCACTTCCTTAATCTTTAATTAGACACTTGCTACTTAAAATATATGAGTTACTTTTGGAAAGACCTGATCAGGCATTTCAAGACATTGCAGAGATGTATGTGTTTTACTCTAGTATACAGTATTTGCCTGGATCAGTAACCTTCCAACACTTTAATTGTATTCTCCAGGCTCTGTTTGTGCAACTTATAAATAGTTAAAAATGGTAACATACTGTAACTAATCTGCGGAAGGACAAATCATCATGATTCATCCTTCCATTAAATTTCCTCAGCTTGGTAAATTTTCCTATTTTCCAGTTTCTGTGGAAAGAAAGCATGTCTGTGAGAGTGTGAATGGAGCTATTCAGGGCCACCTTCATTGGAACACATAAAGATTCTTCATAATTTTGAATTATACTAGAAATCTTATTTTCATGCCTCACCTGACACACTTTCCTGAATCCTGCCTGCTAGGATGCCCTGAATGCGGATATGAGAAAAAAAGCAGGTCTGAAGCAGCCAAAATAATTGACTACCATTGAAAATCCTTGGCAGGGTCTTTCAGAGGGCTCAGGATATAGTTCATACTCCATTGATGCAGAGCAATGTCGTGAACTACAAACCTCCTGTGAGGGGATGTACACACAGAAACCCCATATGGTGGGTCATCAAAGACAGAGAGACTGAGGGATACACCGCTGCTCATCTATAGTTCGTACCAACTATGAGGGCTGCATTAATAATGGGGACATGTGCACTTCATTCTGTTCACACAGGCTTTCCTCTGTGTACTTTCTTGTTTTCCTGCTGTTTTGTGATATCTAATTAACATGTAAACTCAAATTTTCCTATGGTTTAAGAATCTTGCTTTTACTCCCTTTATCTTACCCTGTTTTCCTTTTCGTAATACATTTTTCATAATTTATCATTCATTTACATTTCAATTAAGAACTCTAGCTGTTTGTAAAAGCTACCCTGATGGGAAGTATGAAATAAATTATTGAAGTTAGTATAATCTGCACTTCCCATTACCACCTCATTTACCTTAATGGCACTACAAAGACTGTCGCCCTCAATACAGTTCATGCTTCTAATAGGAATTCCCTCAGGAGCCAATCTCATGTGAATTACATATTTGCATATGGCATAGGTTGTGTTAGGTGATTATAGGCTGAGCTTTAGAGTACTATTCTTTAAGGATGACAGCTACACAGCTACACACAAAGATACTTTTCAGAGACAGAAGATGCTGCTGCTTGATTAAAATAGCTAAATAAGTATTGCTGATTTATTAGGCCTTGACAAACTGTCTTCCAATTAAAAA
>VXBJ01008167.1:52863-85393 GCA_013400055.1 Nycticryphes semicollaris
TTTTTTTTTTTTTTAATATTCCCCTTTCTATGTTATACAAGCCCCGTGTTACAGCTTTCCACCTTTACCCGCTCTCAATGTCCAACTCTGCTCCACGTGTCAAGGAGTGAGAAAACAGAGCAAGAAGTAATGGAGCTTAGAGGAAGTCAATTAGTGTCCAATTCTGGGCTCCCCAGTTCAAGAAGGACAGGGAATTACTGGAGAGAGTCCAGTGGAGGGCTACAAAAACGATCAAGGGACTGGATCCTCTGGTGAGGAAAGCCTAAGAGACTTCTGGGTCTGTTCAGCCTGGAGAAAAAAAGAGTGAGAGAGAGGATCTCATCAATGCTTATCCATATCTAAAGGGCAGTTGTCAGGAGGATAAGGCCAGACTCTTTTCAGTGGTACCCAGAGACAGGACAAGGGGCAATGGACACAAACTGGAACACAGGAAGTTCTGAGTGAACATAAGGAAAAACTTCTTTACTTTAAGGTTGCCAGAGCACTGGAATAGGCTGACCAGAGAAGTTGTGGAGTCTCCTTCTCTGGAGATATTCAAAACCCATCTGGATGTGTCCATGTCTAGGCTGCTGTGGGTGACCCTGCTTTGGCAGGGGGTTGGACTAGATAATCTCCAAAGGTCCCTTCCAACCCCTACCAATTTGTGATCCTGGAAACGGGCAGCATTTGTTCTTACTTGGTTCCTCATAGGGTTGCAGGGTGAGAGAGTGGCAGAGCATCCAGCCAATTTCCCTGGCAGAGGTGTTTCAAATGTCCCAGTTTTCATGTTATTTTCCAAACATGTGCTGGTGGGTAATAGATTTTGGTTTTGTATAAACAAGAAGCACGCCAAGTAAATACTATGAATGCACTGCTGAGATAGAATAGTGTTATTTTGGCTTGCTAAGAGTGAATTGAAATAAAGAAGAAAAATAGATGAACTCTATGCTGAAAGTAAAAGGTTACTTTCAGTTCATAATTTAATCAATTTAGTTTTATATGGTAATATTGCTATTTTAAAAAGCAAAATACTTGACATACAGCAAGAACAAATCTTCTGGCACTGTTGTGCTTCTCAATTCATACACTGTTAACTTTTAATTTGTGTGGATATCTGTTGGATAATCTCCTCTCTTTCAGTGCACAGAGCTCCCATTAACATAAATGAAAATTTCCCGCTTGGAACAAGTGCAGAATTACCAATAGGTGTACTTCAATAGATTTCCTTCACTTTGAATAAACTCTGAAAAGGTTAGATGTTTATCTGAAGCTTATCTGACTCACCTAAGCCTCTGGATGTTACTAAATATCAAAAAACTGAACTATTCTTTAAAAACTGATGGAACTTCCTAATCTGAACCTGACCTGAAATACCACAGGTAAAGGTTTTCCAGTGGGATTTTTTATTATTTTTTTTTTCATGTTCAAAAGCAGATGATAATGAAGCAGACAGTTGTTTCATAGCCACCGAAAATTCTTTATGAAATTCGGTTGCAAGATTGGGGAAGGAAGATGGAGGGGCAAAGGGAGAAAGGAGAGCTTGCTCTACCTAATGTAGCTGTCCTTATACTTGGTCTGAACAGAAATATTTAATAGGACTTGAGAGTGTTATATCAGTTAGGTCTCTGTCTTTCTAATTGATTTAATTTCTCTTCCTTAAATGTTGTATTCCTGCTCTTTACCCTCTGCTTCCTTCCATCTATGCATGTGTACCTGTACACACAGACACACACATATTTACATACATATGTATGTGTAATCATTGTTCTGAATAAAAGATTTTTTCCATTGTGAGATATATAGGCAGCAGTTCACTAGGTCTTCCGAATTGCAGGCAGGCTGTGGAAAAATTATATTTGCCTCAAGCAAGATTATTTCTTATAGTTCACAATTCTCTCTTCTACTGAAATAGCATTCTTTCTTTTCCAACAAATGAAAAAGAATAAAATAAGAATTAAATTTGAAATGGTGCAACTTGCAAAATTAAATAAACAGGTGTGGTAATTCGGTGTATAGTTGCAGAGCTGTTTTTCCAAAGCATAAGGAAAAAAGAAATAAAAAAAATCTTGTCTCTGAACTTCTTTTTTCATCTGCAGTTCTATCAAACTGCTGGTTTCTCTGTATCTAATCCATTTATCTGTCTCACTGTAAACACACCTACTCATGCATCACTTCCCTCCCATATTCTTCTTCTTCCATCTTAAATTAATCAGTCTTGTATCAGAGTACTATGCAATACAAAAGCCTAATCGGGTTCCTTTCAGTACATATATTTTTTGTTGGTTTTTGTTTTTTTTTTTTTTTTTCATTTTTTGTAAAGTTGTTTGGCTCCATGTTACACATCAATTTTGGGCATCCAAGATGGCTGTCACACTACCCCAACATGGGAAGAGAAATAACAGGATTCTTAAGGAAACTTTTTTTTTTAATTTTTTTTTGCAACGATACCAATTTAAAAAATGTTATGGTGAACCTCTCGAATTTTTCAGAAGGTTCTTTTTGCATTGTTATTCTGCTGCCACAGTGATGTTCCTTCCTTGTGCTCTAGACGGCTGTAGTTCTCTTAATGGAAAATCTTTAGTCATGTTTCTTGCCTTTAACACTGTTATGCAAAAATCAGAAGAAAAATTTTTAGAGTCCATTATTTCTTATATTAAGACTGTCCATTACTTTCCAGACCGAGATCCTTACTGTATATGGCTGTGCTAAATGTATGTTTACCATGTAGGATTGGCAATTTAGGATTAGCTAAGTATGTTTTGTTTCATGTAGGTTTCTGTACTAAGCAGTCTTTGCTTCATAGTGTGATTATCCTTGTAGTAGTAGTCATGATGCGTTCAGGACACAAGTGAGGCGGGCACCCTTATCTTAATTATTGCCATGTGTTATATCAAACTACATTTAGTTGACTAAACTGAAACATAAAAGGCAATGTCCAACAGATGGAAGTCAGGCCAGGTGATCCAGAAGGAATATAGAGGCACTCTCCACATCACTCTATAAACGTAACAAGACATGCTTACTGTAAGAATGGTCAAATAGGGTCCTCAGAGAGGCTGTGGTTTCTCTGTCCTTGCAGATATTAAAAAACCCTAACTGGACATGACCCTGAGCAACCTGCTCTAGCTAATCCTACTTTGAGCAGGGGCTTGGACAAGGCAATCTACAGAGGTGCCTGCACAACTCCTCAATTTTGTGATTCGCTATGATTAACAAAACAAATGTGTGGGCACAGACATTTGAAAGAAGTAAAAAAGGATCTCGAGTGCCTGAAAACCTGGCCTGTATTGCTAAGTAGGGGATCTAATAAAAAGCTGTTCTTTGTCCAGAGTCGCAGCTCAGAACTGAGTAATTCTACTCTAGCAGGTCTCTTAGTTATTACTGATGGCCGTGGGCTTTCTTATTCATAGTAATACTGTGATAGCACCAGTTCCTAGTAACTTTCTTTGAGCATGTTGTCAAAAAGGCTTAATAGGAGCTACTTGAGTGTGGTGTGAAGGATTGTCTCCAGCATTTCCTTCCTTAGCATAGCTAGGAATGAAGTAGAGAGCACAGTATAGTCCCTGCAGTATACAAAGGACATCGATAAGCTATTAAAAAAACCTCAGTGAAGCACAACTGAAATGATAAAGGGATTACAGAACATCATGTGTGAGGAGCTATTACAGAGCCTGAAAATGAGGAGAGTTTTAAGAAGAGAGAGAAAAAAGAGGAGAGAGCACTTTGTGGTCTCTGCACTAATGCATAATAAATAGAAAATGTGTGTACAATGATATCACATCATAAGCATTTTTCATTCTCTCTGCAAAAGATGCTAGGCAGTGAAGAATTTGGCTTGCGTTAATTGTTTGTACCCTGGTGGGAAATTATTTTATAATTTAATTGTGACTTAATCAATGATGTTCTATAGAAATTACTCTAAAAATCTGAGACCCTTAATAGAGAAAAAGTTTGTTCTCTGTAGAATGCCTGAGATATCCTCTGGAATTTAATAGCAGGGATATAATTCTCTATTAAATGCCAATTCGTTGTTTCAAGCAAATAACAAACTATCAAATGCTTGAAATTTTTTTGCTAAGTTCTGCACATTTTTCCTTTAAGCAAATGTTTTAAAGCATGAAGCAGGAAAGCAGAAAGATTTAACATTTTTTAAAAAGATATAATCAATGCATTTTAACTAATATTTTCGAAAACTAGAATGCAGACAAGACAATGTTGTTTTGAAAAAAAGCTAAATTGATTAAAATAAGGTTTATATTCACCTTAGTAAAATTCAGCTAATCTGGATATAATTGCTATTTACTTTCCTAATTTAGAAAATATGAAAAGACTGGAAAGTTAATTTTTCCTATTACATTTTTTTTTTTATTTCTGGTCCTTTTCAAGGAGGGGTGATTTTTGCTTTTCTGATTTGTGTTTGTTTGTTTGCTTGCTTGGTTTTAGGGTGCTTTTTACACAATATCAAGTGCTGAGTTTTCCTCTTCTTCTAAAATCCTAATCCTATAATTGCTTTTTAAAATGTTATTTTAATATTTATTTTCTAAACTCTTTTTTCCTTTCCATCTTTATTTAACAATTGGCTAGCTACAGGAATGGTAACCAGCCCAAGCAGAACAGCATGTGGATGTAATCATTTAGCACAAATCTTCCTCTGAAATGGTCTGCAGCTTAGAGAAAACTGGATTCTACCCTTCTGTGAGCAAAAACGTTTAGAGCTGTAATTTCAGTCTTCCTTACTGGGCAGATTTGTTGCTTAGAGCTGCATCCAGATATTGTTTGTTTGGATGAAGGACAATGCACTGTCTTACAACAAACAATACCAACAAATTAATTGTTAGTGTGTTCCCAGCCCAGTTTCATGCTGTATTAGACACCATTCTCCCAACTCACTCCTAGACATTTCCAGGCATTGGAGCTTACACAGGACAGGGATTGTCCACAAAAACAGTTTGGATAAAGCCAACCTGTTCTGGCAGGCAAGAGACATTAACATAGAGATGCAAGCCAAGTTATAATGGTTGTCTAGGGGATCAGTCAACAAGATCAGGCATTTTTTTTTTACTTTTTTCCTTTTTTTTTTCTCTTTATTTTTTATTTTTTTAAATGGATCCTGACTGTAAAGATGGTTATCTGTATGACAAAGCCACCAACACTAGCTAGGAATATAACAGAAGTTTACCTAAAGGTGTTATCTACAGGTCTGCTCTTCCTACAATCACAGAGCACATGTCTCAAAGGGGAGAGCCAGCACCACATGTCAAAGAAAATGAAGGAATAAATCAACTGAACTGGAGGATTGCTTCTACACTGTTTTCCCCTTCTTGACTTCCAGGAAGTCTGTGTCTTGCATTTCCTAAATTACTGCCAAAGGGCTAAAACAAAATCTGAAGACCTATTGTTCATACAGCTTTGATTTGAATCTTTGAGTAAGGACCCAATAAAGTAAATGGGATAAAGGACACTACATTGCAGGATGGGAGAGGGGAGAGGGTCCCAGAGGAGTAGGGTTCAGGTTATCACACTGTTGGGGGATCTCCCATAGCCCTCATTCATTCTGCATGACAAATCCCAGCTCTCCCATGACACTGAGCAAAACCTGTACAGCACAGAAGGTCATCCTAAGGAGTGATGTTACCAAGAAACCAGTACCACCTTTGGCAAAATGACATCACCCTCTGAGGAGGTTGCAGGGATCAGGAAAGAGGAAGAAAGAAAGTACAATTCAATATCCTTCATTTGTCCAAGCCACCTATTTCCACCAAAAGACCAGAAATGGAATGGTACTTTGTAGTACTACTGAGTCACTGTCATGCATTGAGCATTGCTGTGTAAACTGATGGAAAGCCTAGGGCCAACCCCAACTTCAATAACAACTGCATTGAACCTATTCCATGTAGTTTGTGCCAGAACACAGTGCTTCATATTAATTAGTGTCACACGTGGAAGCAGATGCCTCTTCTCTGTGCCTTTCTCATGACAGGCAGGATGAGTAGCTACTGAATTACACTAAAATCCTGCAACAGTTTGCTTTGGGACCTTCTCTAGTGAACCTTTGCCTTTTGTTACTCATGTCGTGAGACGCTTTTGCAGTCAATGTTTGACTTCTGGAAGGATATCTAATTCTGTCACAATAAAAGACAACCATTCCCTGCCTGGTTATTTTTTTTTTTTATTTTTGAACAATTTAAATTCTTATACTAAATTGCATTACAGAGTCATTGTTGAATGGCTTTCAGACTAAAAAAAAAAAAAAAGTCACTCTTTCTCCTTGCAACCATATAGTGAGATGTACACACTAACTTAATTTACTGTACTGAGCACCTCAGGTCTATGGCTGCAGTAAAATAAACAACATCAATTAAATTATTTCCTCTTATGTCACACTGTAAACTTCATAAACATGTAAATTCAAAAATCTCCATAAACACTTTAGTATTATGAATCACTGCAGGGTATCACAGCTGGTTACCTGCAGAAATTGTGTCTGGAACCTAGTTCATCATTTACAGTCAGGCAGCAGATGTTAAAGAGAAAGTGTTTCATATAATCATCCCAAACACAAAATAAAGCAAGAGAAGGAGCAAGATACATAGCCAGCAATAGACTGATTTGTTTTGTTTTGGTTTGTTTTTGCATCTGTTTATACAATATCAGGGATCTGAATTGTGTTAGTGTATTGATACTCCAGAGATCACTCATAAATGCTTTTGTTCAGAGCACCATTGCTCTTAGGTTGGGTTCTGACTGTGAGGCAGAAATGAGACTTTCACATGTACCACAATGGTCAAAACACTGCTACCTACATTCTTTCCAAGAACTAGCAGTGATTTAAATTAAAATCCTATATTCACAATGATCATATCTGTCTATTTTTATCTGGGATTATCACAAGACCCTATGACATCTGGGTGCCTAGATCATGCTGAGAAGCATCTGTGTTTTCTAGTTTCCCAGTCTCTATTCAGCATCCAGCTCCTATGCTTCAAAGAACTCCCATTTAAGATGATTTACAGTGTTATTTGACAAACACCTGATTCCTGGACCCAGCAACGGAGAGACTTCTGTCGTGCTATGATGGATTGCAGTCCGTCTATTTGCCCACTCTCAGGTCAGGTTGGAGTATCTCATATAACAGTCCTGTTACCCAGGGCTCAGTCTGTGGAAGCTGTGACCTGTCAAACGGTGCCTCACATGCAATTTATATTTACTCCGAAGGAGGCGGTGGAAGGGCTTCTTTAACTGTGCAGGTCAACTACAGCGCTCTCTCTAAAAGAAAAAGCCCTGGAGACTGTCTAGAGTCCTTCATGGTCTGCAGGCAGCAGGCACCACTGACTCCAGGGGAACAAGGAAATTCACCTGCTTGGGTTTGGGACCTGCATCCATTTGATATTTCCATCCATATTTTCTTTTTTCTCATGAGTTCCTACTAAGCAACAAATCTATTTCTTAGTGTGATTCTTTTTTAACAACAGCAGTGTTGATTTTCCTTCAGTAAGAAAGATCCCAAAAAACTAAATTATTCATAAAGATGTTTCATGGCACAGTTGTAAAACTATATGTGAGATAATTGTAGATTTGATGCACTAAAATATTATTCTGTTGGTTAGTTTTATTGCACAGTTCATAGGCATTCTGTGATAAGCACCCAAAGAAAATAAATAAATAAGAAAATATTGAATAAAATGAAAATTTAACTGTCCAGTCATTTATAGAAGAGATTTTAGAAACAGACCACAACCAGTAGAAGCAAGTGGATACCAATGGCAACAAGGGACTCAGAAATGTGAAAGCTTCATGTAACTTCTCTGTATCAGTAAAAATGTCAGATAGAGCAATTGCATTTGAACCTGACCTACTTTTTACCACTATCATCCAGAGGGGAATAAAAAAAAAAAATAAAATTAGGTCAGGTATTGTGACTTGAAACAATAAGCTATGGATGGATGGAGTCGAGGGGGGACTATCCACTTATTCTATAATAAAAAGTTCTGATTATATTCCTTGTTAAAAATTATTCTATATTGTGATAAATAAACATGCTTAGAGACTCTGATGGATAGTGGGGTATTTATTGATTTTAATATTCACTAGTTTTGGCTGATGAAGTCCCAGGCCAAATGTTTACAGAGTGAAATTTTCCTCTTACTGGCTAGTAGTTTACCTTGGCATTTCTCCAATGTGCCAGCAGCGACATTTTCTTTCACTCTGTTGACGTGTTATGGTTTGCCCACAAGAGAGATGGTTCTTGCTTGCTGATTCCCATAACCAGGAAATTTGCAATTCCAAAATACAATAACTGCAGCAGTTCCATGTAAACAACGATAAGGGCTGAAACTTCAGCTCCAGCACAATGGAAAGTCTCAGTTAAGGACCACTGTTCACGATGCTCAAACTTGTCTTTGGAGACTAATTCACTGAACCAGAGGCTGATTGCTAACTCCTCAGTAGGTAGGAGACGCTGAAAAAATACAAGCGTAGTCCTGAAAACCACATTTCTTATGGAAAGAGCATAAATATCTTAGTTTTCTAATCATCTAACAACTTCGACTTTGAGAAAATTAAAAGTATGGTTTCTATTGAATATAGCCATCATGACTGGACCAAGAGACAAAGCCTGCCTGCCTCACAAATGGCAGAGGAAAATTGACTGAAATTATTAATATTACAGATGTTACTACCATTTTGTTTTGTGTCATGAAGAAAACAGATCGAGAGGAGCATCCTAGTCTCCTAAATTAAACAGATGTGTCATTCTTCATCCATCACTTTCTCAGCCCTGCTCAGCAACAGCTCAGCTGTTGTCTTTTGCCTGATATCACCAAGTCAACTTTCCCTTGCTCACCTTATAAGGCTAGCACTGCTATGTTTTATTTTAAAAGAAAAAGGATGATCCGTTCTGTGATGTATGGGAGGAATTCTGCATAAGATCTACAGAACTGCCTTTCCTTCAAACCCCTTCTTATAATTGTTCTTTCTCACAAAAATTGGTATTCCCTAAAGTTTTCCCATTTTTTCCTAGTCCATGTAAGTTGACTGAATAAAAGATATTCATATTTTTCTAAATGAACTGAAAGAGCTTTCTCCCACTGAATGAAGCACCTGAAACTATGGGGCACAGGATTTTGTCCCTGCTCCTCTTTTATTCTAATTCTGATCTTTGTTTCATTGTGTTCCCATTCTTCACCCTTTGTTCTCTTCATTTCCCATTATGATTTCCTTTTTCTTGCTGACATTTTTTCTGGGTACCCATTACACTTAGCAGTTCACTCAGCCAGAGTTCCCTTACACATGGCTATTTGACACATGGAGTTGGCATCTTAAAAAAAAAAAAAAAATTAATCTTTTCATTTGTCATTTCCCCTTTTCTCTTGATTATCTTCTTGCTTTCTGTTCCATAGAAAGATTACCTTTCTGTGGAAATTTTGTCTGCAACCTTTTTTTTTTTTTCCACATCATTACCTTCCTGGCTTGCTGCGCTGTCTAGTGCAGTCCACACAGTGGCAAAGCACCAAGCTGCTTCTCACTGTAACTGCTTTTGCCATCTGGTGCCTTCACTGCCTTTCTGGCCACAGATATTGGGCAGCAGAATGATCCTATGATCCATCTCAAAAATTCATTTTGTGAATCGTTGGCCAACTCCAATGTAAGGACTCAAGACACAAGTTCTGCACATTGACTTTAAAAACAGAATTTCATTTGGTGAAAAAAACCAAACAACCCTATGTCCAATAGTTTTGAATACAAATTTCTATGTTTGGGTGCACTATATATACTTATATACATCATACACACAAACATATATATGTAAAGAGAATATATCTCTGTATGTGTTCATGTGTGCACCTGTGTTTGTAGTAGGACTTGTAAGAGTGGTGGCCATTGATCTTAATAAAGCACAAAAATATTTAAAATTGCAGTACCCATCTGGAAGACACTCAAACAGCAAAAATTGAGGTAATATAAGATTTTCTATTGCTCTTTTACTAATAATGGAAAGGCATGTGACAGATTCTACTATTCTCTGCAGAGGGTAACAAACCTGTTTTTCAAAGCTACTAGTTTTCTGAAATGATTCTTCAAAAATACAGAAGTAAATCAAGGGCTGAACAAGCCATTGTTCATGAATCATTAGGCAATGGTACAACACAGTGGGATTGTACCACTTTCAGAACAGCTTCCTCTTCTATTACTTCTTAATGGGGATAGGTTGTATTTTCTGTCTTGATTAAGCTTACAGCTGGTGTCCTCTCTCTATTTGCACTGCAAGTCATACTTTAAAAAACAGCAGCAGATTACGAATTCATTCCTAAATTCCTGAGACACTATTTAGAGATAATGGAGATTACATAATTTTTTATATACTACACAAGTATATGTGTATATAGTTATGCATACATGTGTATATATTTATATCTATATTTAGATAGATATACGAATATATGAAGGTGTCCTGAAGTCAGTAACCATATAAGTGAAACTTTGAAGTCCACCCCAGTTATCACAGAAAAGTTGTACAATACATGCAGCAAATAATTTATGTCTGACATGTTTGTCTGTCATCAGTTGTTTGTCCAAGCAAGGTAAATGCAAACCATGCTTCTGTAGAAACAAAAAATTGTTTCCTTGGATTGCCACTGGTTGCCATGTTTCATGAGACTGACTTGGAATGTTGTTGTCATCCATCAAAGACTTGGCCCCTATGAGAGAAGAGTTTTATAAAGGGTAGGGAAGTCAGTCAGGATTTCTTTTTTTGTCATATTCACAGCTTATCCCTTCCTGAACTTCCCATCCTGGTTACCCTGGCTGTTGGCAGACCATGTTGCGATGCTGGGAATGAGGGGGCTGAGCAGGAGCAGCTTAGTTCAAATCAAGAATTTGTATGTGGCTGGTTGAATAGAGATCCTGCTGTCTGAGTGGGCTAGATACATATGGACTGAATGGTACCTTAGACACTGGTTGCAATTTTGAACATCTCTATACTCTGAAATTAAAGTTTGTTTCTTATGGAACCCATTTTGACTTCAAGTATAAACCAAGGATTCAGTTACCTGCTTTCAGACACATATTTAGGATGCTGGGGCTTTCTTTACATTATTTATATAAACTTTATTTTAATCCTAAGAAGTAGCAAAGAACAAAGAGTTCCCATTATTTTTGCTAGTATAATTTTATTATAGAAAGTCAGTGACAGATAACCACCTTTCACATTTGCAAAGTGCTTTGAATATGGAATCAACAAGACCAGTGCTACCCATCATTATTAAAAACTGTATAGTAATTAAAAGAAGAATGAAAGCATTGCCCACAAGGTGAAAGTGTTCAATAAATATTTATTTTACACAGTGCAAATAATCTCAAAGAAGCAAAAAGATTTATCATAATTATATAGATTCAATCAACATCAAAATGAATGAAAGTCTCCTTCTTCCTTCTTGTCTGGGCTATTTAAAGCCTATTTTCAGTCTGCTGTAACCTTTCAGTTATTGACTCTATATTCACTTTGTGAAAGGGTGACTTGGATCCTAAAGAGATAGCATTCAGGAATCTGAGTCACCTTCAAGGGAAACTTTGCTTAAAACATGCAGACACGTAAATGATGCTACTGAGCGTCTTTATCTTGCCAAGATGCTGGTTTAGCACTTACCATCTCCTTCAGACTGCCTAGAAGCAGGAAAACAGAAACATTTCCCCCCCGACTCTTACCCCTAAAGTTGCCCCATTTTCTAAATTAATTATTGCTATGTCTCGTTTGCTTTGTCCACTCTAGAGGAAGCTAGAGATATCTCCCCTTTCCATGACATAGTATAGACACATAAAATCTCATCTGCAGATCCTTCCTGAGTCCAGTGCTGCTTTTTCCCAGCCTGTTGGCTTGAAGGGCTTTCCTCTTGTCTTGTTAACGCTGTTATCTAGATATCAAAAAAGGCAAGATATGGGGACTATAAAGGAAGGCAAATAAAATGAATGCTGAACTTACAACCTGATGATTAGACCAATCTGCTAAGAGGAAAAAGCACGAGGTGCTGTTCGATTAGATAATAACTTGATAAATGGTACAAAAGTAATTCGGAGAATGGCAATTTCCAGCAGACTCCTAAGTACAGCACAAAAGTCTGTACACTGAAAAGCAAGCCTGGATGTGATTTTCTAGAGGTAGACAATCTCACAGCAAGGACAGATGTCTTTGAAATTTTTTCTGCTAGTGAACTGATGACTTTTTGGTCTGGTATGAATGATAAAACAGAAACCTTAACCCTGCCCTCTGCATGGGGAGAAAACTCACTTAACCCATCACTATGAATTCCTATCAGCCTTCACATCTCCATCTCAGACTTTGCATCACTGAGTACCACAGTGCCTAGAACCCTTTGGTGAATGCTTACCCTCAATTCTCTTCCATCTCCTGATTCTCTTTGGCAGATAAACAACTGTGCAACTAAATTTCTCTGTGAATCTCCATTTTTGCCCTATAATTCTTAAATCCCTTTGACAGTGAGAACTTAACTTGGAATTTCAGATTTTTTAACTGAATAACATATCTTGATGAGCTAGGCTAATTTTCCCTATTTCTATCTCCAGACTTAGAAGTTAGCTCAAAGTTAATTAGAATTTACAATACCCTTCCTATGGGTTTGTCACAAAACCATGGAGATAAACAGGAGAGACAGATATTAATACTTGGGTTGGTTGAAAACCATTCATCAGCAGTTTCAAGGAGAAATAGGCTAAAAATATTCCATTTGAATGGATGAGCTTTTAATTGCCAGGAAAGTATCCCTCTTTGGTTCTAGTATCAGGGAAGAATCTTAACTAGTAACCATTTTTTTTTTCCTGTGTGACAAGTTTTGTTCTAAGCGGTAGTATATAATCTTACATTCACATAATCTGTTATTTTAATTGTGGAGCATCCCCTGAGTATCACCAAGGGCAGGCACTTTATCAATAAAATTATAATTATAGAAACTTAATGAGGCCAGCCAGGAAACACAAAGAATCCTGATACACTTGTCAGAAAAGCACTGATAATTTAATGCAGCTCAGTCTGTTTCTGAACTGCAATCTGATAATCCCATATTCCATAAATCACCCCATGGCAGCCTGGAGGTTCAGACTGACATTAGGAAACAATTTACTGATTTGTCAGGTCAAATTCTGGGAGAGGATTCCTAAAGAGGTGGTTAATGTCCAATGCCTGTCAGTGATTAAGTGGCATTTGGGTAGTGTCCTTAATAACATGTTTTTGGCCAGCCCTGAAGTGGTCAGACAGTTGAACTAGATGATTGTTCTAGGTTCCCTCCCACTGAATTATTCTCCTTTCCTTTCCTTTCCTTTCCTTTCCTTTCCTTTCCTTTCCTTTCCTTTCCTTTCCTTTCCTTTCCTTTCCTTTCCTTTCCTTTCCTTTCCTTTCCTTTCCTTTCCTTTCCTTTCCTTTCCTTTCCTTCCCTTCCCTTCCCTTTCCTTTCCTTTCCTTTCCTTTCCTTTCCTTTCCTTTCCTTTCCTTTCCTTTCCTTTCCTTTCCTTTCCTTTCCTTTCCTTTCCTTTCCTTTCCTTTCCTTTCCTTTCCTTTCCTTTCCTTTCCTTTCCTTTCCTTTCCTTTCCTTTCCTTTCCTTTCCTTTCCTTTCCTTTCCTTTCCTTTCCTTTCCTTTCCTTTCCTTTCCTTTCCTTTCCTTTCCTTTCCTTTCCTTTCCTTTCCTTTCCTTTCCTTTCCTTTCCTTTCNTTCCCTTCTTTTCCTTTTCAGCCAATGTTGCATCACTCTGTGGCCACCTTCATTTCCTACCTAACAGTTAGAGCAATGCCAAAGCGTTGGAGCTTTATTAGCAAGCTGAGGTTCAGAATTCAGCCCGTCTTGTCAGAAACATATCTTCTCCAGCCAGATGTGGCTCATTTTTATAGGGTAGTCTCAGTAGCAATGACACAGGCCTGACCCCTCTCACAGGTACAAAGGATGAGGTTTACTTGTAGGACTTTTCTTGCACATATAGGCTCCCTTTGCCTTACTGCACACAGAAACCTCCTCTTTGTTGTACAATGTATGATGCCTCAAGAGTGAAAGTGAGCGTCAGAAAGGAGCAGGGCTGAAGAAGGGGCTCAGAGGGTGAAAAAGAATATAAAAGGCACTGCAAAACAGCCATGAGGAAGGGCTGTGTCAAAGCCACCGCAAAGGTGGCAGCTTCAGCAGCCCTTCGTCACAAGGAGGTAAATTGTGAGAAGAGCCACAGGATGTTCTGTTCTCTCGCTTCTGCCCTTCCCAGGTATCACAGCACTGCTATTAAAGGGAGAGAAGAAAAAAACAATTTAAGCAGCCTTAACACATTTTTTCAGACACCTCTTAATGGCATCTTCAGCAATTACATTTTACTGAAAGCTATAGATAAGCTGACAGAGTTTCCAATATGCCCCTTCATTTTCTTTTTTCCCTTGTGCTGGCAAGTTTTGACAAGTCACAGCTGTTGGTCGAGGATACTGAAAAGGGAGAAGGAGATAATATGCAAATTTACACAGCAGTATTGAACAGTGAAATGAAACACATTTCATTTACATTTTAAAACAAAGTACGTTTTTTAGGAGCCAGTCACATTTACGTAGTCTTGCTTGTTTGCTTTCTCTGGTCTTGAGCTTTCCTAATACAGGGTATTTTGTTGTGATTGCTGTTTGATATTTTCATCCCATGCCTCTTAAGGTATAAAACAATTAAGTCTTGACTTCCAGGTCTCTCTCCCTAAATGCAAAGTATATCTTAGCATGTAAAACTTTCCATTTGGAAATTTACAATTATAATTGTGAGCTCACTGCAGACCTCCAGGGAAGGATTTATACTGAATATGAAATAGCTGTGATGGTTTGGCGTTTTTTTGTTTTGGTTTTTTTTCTTTCTTTTTTTTTTTTTTTTTTCTAGTTTGAATATGGAAGCATATTTCTGAAATAACTTGGACTTAAAGAGATATTGTTCCACCAGGTCTGGTTTTCCAAGGCCAGAAGAACTGTCTCCAAAATCACTGTTTTTTTCCCTATGTAATTTTACCATTTTCACTTAATAAATTAAACACTTTTTAATATGGAGGCTCCCACTTAAAGGGAGGCAAGAAGGTAACTGCCCTGATTACATCTTCATTACATGGTTTTGTTGACTTCGGTAGAATAAGCCGACAAAGAAATCAGTTCATGTCTCTCATCCCAGCTCTGAGAACCAATTTTAAAAATGGTCATAAAAATTACTGACTTCAAAACATTATTGAGGTCATCATTTATTCTGGCTTGGGTTTCAGGAGACCCATGTGGAAACAGAAATAATGATTGTCAACCAGAGAGTGATGCTTCTGTAAAATGCAATATCTGTGCCAAATTTCACTGAATGGATATCACTTCTAAAGTTTATTTGGATAACATTTGAGATAGATACCTTTGTCTTCCTTTATCGTGGTTACAGCAGATATCTGCTGCTTGCCTAACTGCAATATTTTTGAAGTGTTGTGAATTGAAGTCAATTGTTTATTGCATAATGAGTTCATAAACTTTGAAGTGCCTAGCTATTTTAAATAAATGGACAGATAACTAGCAGTAGTAGCCAATAGGTTCAAAGGTATTTGAACTTGAACTACAGATTCATCTCAGCTACCTGCTGCCATTTCTTAATAAAAAAGATTTTATACTGTAGTAGGGATAAGCACAAAAGACACAGACCACATTTTGAAACTGTCACACTTTGAGTATTTTATTTTATTTTATTTTATTTATTTCATTTATGCTTTGTTTCAAAGCCAACAAGTATAAGCTTTGAAAAACAGATCAATGAAACCCATGGTTTCAAGAGTCATAGTACTCAAGAAAGAGAAAAAGAAAACAGCGTGTGAATCATAGAGTTGAGAATTCCAACATCCATTTATCTGTGGAAAGAATAACTATTTCTTAATAAGGAATGGTGTCTTACGGGAAATGGATTTCTAACTTATAGAACAAAAGGCTGACATTATAAAGCAAAATCCAAAACACATATAAAATCGTATTTATCCTATATATTTCTATGTTTATAATTTATAATTCGACCCTTGTAGTCCAGGCTAGTTTCTCACCCAACTGAATAAAACTGAACTTCTGAACTTGTTAATTACTTTTCACATGTAAGTTTATGTATCTTTTTTACCTTTTTTTTTTACTTGATATTTTACTTCGCTGTTTTTCAAAATAATCCCTTCTGTTTCTGGTAACCTTAACATTTATTATATTTTTCTTCATCAGAAAGCATACTGTTTATATTACAATTAAGCTGTAATAGAATGCCAGGAACTGGATGCTAATGATGAGAGATACTCTTCATTACTGGGAGAAGAAAATCCTTTTTTTGTTGTACAGGATTAAAATTGGAGCACATTTCTCAAGAGACAGCAACCAAGATCATTCCCATCCTTTTTAATATGCACCAAAATATTATTGTTGCAAATCATCACATTATCTCCATGCATGTCCTTTATATCACTTCTCATAACAGACGTGTAAGTAACATGTTCCTAGCCCAAGAACAAAAATATCTTGAAAACACTTTTCTAAAGCTGTTTTGACATTTCTGAAAAATATTTTATGTCTAAAAAAAAATGAAAGACAATTCACAGAACTACCCAGAAGGGGTGTTTCAAAAAAGAAAAAAAAAAAAAACAAAAACACAGAATTGAGAGATCCATGTTCAGATCTTGCTATTTCTGAAAGACTTTGAACCTACATTAACCAGGTCCCCAGAGCATGCTATAATCTTACATGGTATTCTTAACGTCTCCTCCTGACTTTATTCTATATTCAACTTTATTAAATATTCACTAGATCAAGTACTGCAACACAAATATGCCCTTTGGGTACACAGTTGGCCAGGATACAGAGCCATTCTTTCTGTTACTGACTTTCTGCCTATCTGCCTCATATGTTGGCTAAGCACGCTAACTGCTAGGCATATATAAAGATATTTTGGCTTCGACCACTTTGGGAATCCAGTTGGATTTGTTTGGCAAATGTCTACTTCAGGAATGTCAATATCAGTGGAAAAAAATAATTTAATTCCTTTCAGCTTTTCCAAAAATTCTGTCTTTTCTATTTATCCAGAATTATTAAGTGAGTTTAAACAAAACCCAAGAATCTGTCAAATGACATTTTTTACTGCACACTAAATTAAATGAAGCTACTGATTTTCCCTTCTCTGTTTTCACTTTTGTGCATATGAACTAGCTGTTACTGTTTTTTGACTGCAGATTTTTTTTTAAAAAGTTAGAAATTAGACTGGATGGCCCTAATGTTATAAAAAGGTTAAAAAATATAATAAACTTGAAGTGGTTTACAGGGAAACTGGTTAATGGAAACATCCCCAAAACAGATTAAGCTTTTAATTATTTAATTTAAGCTTTTTATTTAAGCTCGGTCAGTTCTCATATCCAGTTTCTCACATAGACCAAATCCCTAAATAAATAAATCTCTTCATTCCATCACAATCAACAAATAAATTCAGTTTATTTTTAGCACATTGATTGTTATTAACTTATGGCAGAATAAATGTCATTCTATAAGCAAGAAATAGCTCACTGTGTTATAATATGTATTAATCTGGAGGCACAGGGTCTCGTTTATTTTTTAAACAAGTTCCTGATATTAGTTTATCTTCAATATATGACTTTAAATAGTAGAACAGATGAGAAATTCCAATTTTTGCATTTGATAACTCTAAGCAGAAAAAATATAACTTTAAAACTATTTTAATTGGAGTCAAACAATCTATCTGGAAACAGCTGAAGAGTTCCTCATCTGTCTGTAACTCATTTGCCATGTTCCTCTCTTTCAGGTTATCTCAACGGACTTCAGCGTCCCCTTCTTTGGCACCACCTTCTGAGCATGGTTCATGATGGGACATGCGCTCTGTTAGGGAACTCCAGCCAAACAGACACATGAATCCATTGGGTGCTTAAAGTATAACACTTGGCAAACGCTACTCTTACAGTATAGGCTGAAGAGCTGCAAGTTTAACTTTTTAAATTACACATATATTTTTTAAAAGATAAAAACCTACAGAAAGCAGATTCTACCTGAAATCATTTTACCTGACTTGTTTTAGTCAAAAAGATGCTGTTCTAATGGCTTATCTGTGACAAGCCTCCAGTAACAGTGTAAAAGATTTTCACTCTCCTCTGATAAAGACAGATGCTAGGCCACATCCTCATTAGTGCAAAAGTGACACAGCACCACACAAGGCAAGTTCCAGAATTGGGTGGTTAATTAACCTGACAACTCTGTCTCAACCAGGTTTCTAACAATATCCCAACTAACTTTTATTACACACCTCTCCTGTGCCATTCTAGGAGAAAAAGATTCAAGAATGAGGGCGCAAAGCTGGTCCTGGGAAGGAGGCAAGGGAGGAAAAAAAATGTTGCTTTAATGTTTGTTTTTGTTTTTCACTACCCAAAACTACTTTAGTTGCCAATAAACTACATTATTTTTCCTCGAGTCTGTTTTGCCCATAATGGCAACTTGTAAGTGATCTCCTTATCTTTATCTCAACCATCAAACTTTGCCCTCCTGTCCACCTGAGGAGGGGGAGTGAGAGAGCAGCTGGGTGGGCATTTGGTCCTTAGGCAAGGTTAAGCCACCACAGCTCTTGTCCATGGCCTCTTTTCTTAACGCTGCTCCTTTTGTATATATAATGTCATTGCTTACAGCAATAACTATTCAGGCATCAGACTTTATGTCAAACCAGGTACAAAAAGATTTCTTGCTCCTGTGTAGGTGAAATCCAAACGTTAAATAAAGCTTCCTGTCCTCTGCATGAAAGATTTTTTATGTGCTTAATTGGTACAGTAGGAAGTACATAAAAACAATAAATTCATTATTTTACACAATAAAGGTATTTTGGACCTCCTGCTAAGAGATATTTGCAAAACCAACAATTTAAATAATTTCTAACCTGTGGATGTTATTGTTATGGTACACAAAGGTTCTGAGGAAATTTAGGTCTATTTAAAATCCTAACTGCCTCTTGCATTTGTAATTGTTCATTCCATACTTCAGAGAACTGTAGCATCATACAAATGAGAATTTAGATCTGTATTTTCCAATTGCAGAACTAATCAGTTTGACCACAACCCAAAGATCTTTTCATTAGCTGTCTCCTATTGGTATATATACTGTCTGGGAGTGCCAGCCCCATGCAAAGACACACAGGAAGTTTCATGCTACTTGGTAGTGCTAAAACTGGTCTTGAGTACTGCTGAACAAAGGGAAAGCATTAGCATGACCAACGAATTTCCTTTAGCAGAAATGGTGCCTACCCTATGAGATGAAGATGCCATCAGCTTGATGAAGGCATCCAGATTTGTTAGTAGGATAAACCATGTCTCTCAGAGGCACTGATCTAACATCAAATTGTGTAAAAACAAAGAATATGAACTTTGAAAGGCTCCTTTTTACTGCATGCAACACCAACAGACTGACTAATGACAACAGAAAGAGAACCTGAATGGCTGTTGTAAAGCTGCCTTTAGGCTGTAGAAATTGCATTAGTCAGGCAGCAATCCAGAGGGGATCCCTGCAAGTCAGGCCACATACCTTAAAATATGGTATAAAATGTGTTGTAACTCTGAAAAGAACTTTCTGAATTGCATGAAAGCTGTGGAAAGAGGAGACAAAACATGTGCTGACTACAGAACCGGGGTTACGGTGAGGAGCAACTGTCAGTCTCAGAGTAGATGTCATAAAATTGCCTGAAGCTGTACAAAGCCATGTGATGAGAAATGAGCCATGACTGCACACAGGTATACATAGCACAGATGCCAAGAGTGTTGTTTAGTGAGGGGAACTCACTTTAACAGCAGCTCGGTTTTTCATCAAATATTACACAGATCCCTTATGAGCACTACTCCAGAGTGCCCCAGCACGGCCTCATCAAAACATCATGGGTGTTTTCTACCAGCAGTTCTTGGAATGAAAACCAAAGATAGATCACAGAAACAATTTGAGGACTTCTACTTTCATAAGGGGACTTATCTGTACAAAACTGAGTGGTTAGACAGCCTGATCATCACTGGTGAGAGGGGAAGGCGAGGTGATTTAGAGAATCACGTTGCTCCGAAAAGCACAAAGAACTATGAAGGACAGGTACACTATAGGAGTGCCAAGTTGCAGAACTTCTTGAAATTAAAATGGTTGGGGGAAACAAGAGTAAAAGGAATAAGGGCATATCCTTGGGGGTTTTCATCTTTCATTTAGTCTCAGTTTGTTTGAAAAAACTGTCAGCTGAAAATACACCTTTTGAACTCTCCTTTCCTGGTCCAGACTCTTGAGGTTTTGGAACAATTACAGAAACTGAATGTGATTCTGCTTAAGAAAAAAAATCTTATTTGTCGTGTTCTGATTTTCAGACCAGAGTAAAGTACAGTTCTGACTTATATTTTCTTTGATTTCTAACTTCTTTCTCCTTTATTTTTAGGGTAAGCACAGATACAGTAGCTTAGCTCTGGGACAAGCTGTTGCAGTAGACATTTTAAATGTGCAGTTCCCAATTTATTCCACCTCCGGGATAATGAAAACCTCCAAGGGACCACTAGGTCAGCCCAGCAGTTTAACTGAATTGTTAGGAAGGAGACAGTCTGATGCCACAGACCTTAATAACATGGTGCTTGGGCTGGCAGAGTAGCTTGCTTTGTTCCTAAACTGTGTGGAGGAGGAGGGGGGAATACTGTCTTCATGAAAAGTTCCCTTTCCACCCAAATTATGTGTCCTGGTTTTGACCAATCAAAAGACAGATGATGGCCCCTCCCTTCTTCCTCTACAAAAAAGAGGAGAGGAAGGGATTAAAGAGGCTTAGGAGTGTAGAAAAAAACTAAACTACTTTAATGAAAATATAAGTAATAATAAAATAATAAACAAATAAAAAGAAAAAGGGAAAGAATAAAGGGAAGAAAGAAAAAAAAGTATACAATATATACAAAGCCATATCAAGCTCCCAGGATGATGATCACGTCACCAGCAGTCACCAGGAAAAGTCCCAGACTGGACTCCATGACTGATAGGAGTTGGATTCCAGATCTGGAGTCAGGAATGCACAGATCGGGGTCAAAGGCAAACAAACAGACAGGGTCCTCCTAGGACATCGGCCATTGAAGAAAAAGAGTTGAACCTTTGATCCCTCAGCTTTTATACTGAGCATGATGCAGATGGGATGGGAATACCCCAGTTGGTCAGTTTTGGGTCATCTGTCCTGTCTGCTCCTCCCCACAGGTGTGACCCCTCTTTGCTTTTCTGTTTCTGACCCTCCAATGGGGAAATAATGAAATTCCCTGTCCTTGGTTGTTCTAGCAGTAAGTATAAGCAAGGGTCTCTCTGCACACCATTCCTTGGTATAATCGGGTTTTATCACTGTGAGAGTGAACAATTTTCTGAACAATATGCTGTTAATGTCAGACTTTACTTAGTTAGAAGAGGCCCAGCTAAAAAATAAAATTGTAAACCAGAAAATTGCTTCATCTTACCTCAAACCAGGACGTTATGCAAGCATTGATATAATGCCACACAATCATATCCTGCTTGACTGGATAGAGTTGGAAGCTAATCTGTTCTTAAGAAAAGGAAGAAAAATGCAAAAGATCATAAAGAAAAGAGGCACTGGCACATATGAGTTTGTTTGCTGGAAATAATAGCAAGCGAGTCCAAATCTAAGAGTTGTGTAATTATTTGCATACCTCACCTTAAGGTACCTGCATGACAGAGAGGTTATAGGTGATTCACAAATAAGAGGAGAAAGATTCAGCTATTAAGTTATGTGCTTGCAGAAGTTACATCCTTAACAAGACTCACTTTACAAGGAAGGATGGATTGGATTAACTCAAGATGTCCTGACTTCTTGGATAGGTTTAGGCACTCCCTGGCTGTTTCTGAGGTGTAAACAAAGCAAAATGGGGTGGACAATAGCGTGCTTAATGAAGCACAATGGAGTATGAACTCCGTGAAGGTCAGTCTATGTTGATGAAAGGTGCTCTGGCCTTAATTTCTAGGAAAATTCAACTCTTATGTCCACTGCTTAGTCTCTTGAAACTTTCTGTACACTGTCTTAAGATTGCACTCAAGGTCAGACAAACTGACTGCATTGTTCATTCTCAGAAGTCTGCTCATGACCCATCCTGTAGCTTTGGAGCAGGCACATCCCAGCGAAAAAAGTTGTCTAGCAGTACCCAGTGCTCCAGGGTACGTGAGGGTGCACCTCCCTGCCAACACAGGTAAAATACAGACATTTTCCTATAACACACCTACTGTCAGGTAACAGGTTATTTGCTAATGGTATTCCTGTTGGCTCAAACATATTTCTGTTGTATGTAGAAATGCTTCCCTTAAACTTTTGAAACACATAGTTATATAAAGTTGAATTTTATGTTTATTTTTTTCTAGCTTAGGTGGAGTTTTCTTCTTTTCTTTGTTTTTGTTTCGTTGTTGTTTGGGACTTTGTTTATCTGGGGGATTTTAGTGTGTTTGGTTGGGTTTTTTTCCCCAAGAATTTTATTATTCTTGCCCTGTTATCTTGAAAGTGTAGTTTATGATGTGAATTCACCATCTCTCTGCTCATCAGTTCTGTTTGACCTGATGTCTTTGGGATTCACTGGCTACTTTCAAGAACATTGAAGAGATGATTATAAACCACCGAAATGCTAAGATATTTTTTGAAAATTGCTGGCTTAGGGAGGTAGAGATCCTTTTGCAGACCCTACTGAGAAAACTGGGGAGACAATTCATCCCTTATACTGTCTCTTATTCTGCCCAAGCAATGTAAAAGCTGCCAGCTAGGCATGTATAGCCACTAAATGTGTGGATTATTATTAATAGCTCAGTCTTGCTACCAGTTAGAAAGCTGTGAGATCAAAAAGACATATATAAAGGATGTGCAAGCAATTGACAGACTTCCTCCAGACATCAAATTCTTTGGCTTTTTCAGCAAGTTGGGATAATGAATTTGTGACACAGTTGAGGTACTCAATTAATTTGATGTGACTTTAGCAGAAATATTTGAATCCTTAATGGATTGGATCAGCTTTGAACTTGCAGAGAATAGCTCCACAAAGGTCCCATCCATCATGCATTGAAACTTCCATGAATTTTAAAGTTTATCACAATTATTGGGAAGCATATAAGAAAGTAAAACAATAATGAAGCAAACATCAACTAGTCACATTAGGTCTGAGAATGTTAGCTGCCCTTATGTTTTTTCCTGGTTTTACTAAGATTTGGATGAACTGTGGCTTTAATCAGCAGCAAACATCAATGAGGCATTTGCACAGGTTACATGTATTACTAGTGGTTTTGCATGTAATCACACATATAATGAAGCAAAACAACCAGAAATCTTCTGAATCTTTCATGTGTTATCATTAAACTGATGTCACATCAAATTTAGTTCCACACATCCGTGGAGTAACTGTATTCATAACATTTTATGAACGATAGGCTCCCTTAAAATAAGGCATGCAGACTGATGCCAGGTTGCCAACTGTTTTGCGTCTGTTTCCTATGAATTCAAAGTGCAGAAGGAAAAAGTTATGCCTTGCACAGTGGTTTTTTTTTTTATTATTTCCCAGCTTTTCAAAAGCTCTGATGCTTGAGCCATAGTTAGAGCTCACAGACAAGCTCGGGAGTAAAGGAACTTAGCCTTCCTACATCAAATTCTTTTGATTAACCACAAACACATCTGTGCACCAAGGAGAGCTCATCAGAGTGACATAAGACTTAGTTCTCTTCTTATTTTCCTCAGTTAACTGAAGGGAAATTTTTCTCTTTTTTCTTTCTTTTTTTTTTTTTTTTTTAATAAGCAATAGCGTTAAACATCATCTTTATGCCACAACTAAGATTAGAATCCTGTTGTGCAAGGTAATGAAACAACAAATAAAAACAAATAGTCTTTGTCCCCAAACACCTGCATCAATTTGACAAGACTGAAAATAAACATTAGGAAAAATAAATTCCCCATCTCTCTCCCAGTTAATTGCTGGTGGAATGCAGGCTTACATGTTACAGCAAGAATGTTGACAAGAACTGGCATCTATCATTGATATCAGATTTTCAGGAAAACTCATCTGTCATAAGAGGGGTTATATTCTAAGTGTCATAGCTTATTTTGTTAAAGAATTGCTAAGGAGGCTTCTCTCTTTTGAGATATGAGCCTGGACACATATGTCATTTATGCATGGTCCAATATGTCTGTCCTTAGTGCCATGAATATGTATGTGTTAAGCTGGTTTTCTGCCTAAGCTTAGTAAATGTGCTTCCCAAACGTGTAGCCTCGTCCAGCCAGAGACATGCATTAATTTATCTGTGGGCATGGTTGCATTTATGCTTGGCTAAGAGCATGAAAATCTGATTGCCTAGGTTAAAGTAGCATCCTGTGGGGGATTCATCTTCCACAAATCCACAGATTCATAATGTAACCTCCCAAATTCCTACTGTACCTAATAGGGAGCTAATAAATGGAGTGAATGCAGTTCTGACTAATCTTTGGGTGCTTACATTAATATAGAATGAATCACACCACAAACTTTATTGACGATATTGTCCAGGCTTCCATGGACTACTAAAGGGAAATAAAAGCCTATGACTCTTAAATGTGAACACTGACACTCCAGACCCATACATTTAGTCAGGAAGTCCTTAGCGTTTGTGCCTGAAGTTGTATGCAGAGATGATGCTCTTTGCATTTAATTACAGGTTATATACATATAATAATGCCATTTTCATTACCGCAAATCACCTACAAATACCTGTATTACCAGCTTAGCATAATGTTGTGAAGTAAATGTTGTTTTCTAGCCTCTGTTATCACCTCTTCAATGAAATAGCAAATGTTCACTGACTGACACAGTTCAAAGGATTGTTGTTTACACAAGAAGCTTTCATTAGAGGAAGGGGTGACAAGAAATAAAAGAGCTTACACAGATATTATTAGCTAGAGCTATCATTACGCTTTTAAGCATAGTCTGGGATTGGCTCATTATTGTTATTTTTCTGTTGGTCAATATTGCAGTTAAGAATTTGTAAGGACTTTGGTTAAATGTTTGGGTTTTTTAGTGTGTTTGTAGTTGCAGATGATCCATGAAGTAATAAGTGAATATTAGCAAGATTAAAATGTTTGCCCAAAAATACACGTGGAAGAAATGGCAAAACTCTCAAAACACCTATTGTAATTGAAAATGAGGGTACTGTAAAAAGGACAGTTCATGGTTAACCTGTTGAAATTCTGTAAGGTTTGGGTTGGCTTGTTTGTTTTTTTTTCCAGTCAGACTGATGCACTGCTAACCCTGACAGCGGGGAAAGAAGCTTTCAAAACAAGACTGAGAAAAGCAAAGGACTGACTTCAGTACTGTATTTGAAAATGCCTTATGGAGTAAAAATTAAATTAAAATTATAAAATTATAAGTTTGCTTTGTAAACAATTTTGACCCATATCAGAAAGAGAAATGCCAAATGGATCCAGGTTTCTTTTACTAGTTCTTCCTTTTTATTTGTGAGTTTCAAATGTAAATTCTTTTTATATTCTCTTATATTTTTGAGTTTTGCTATTCTCCCTAGAACATCTTGAAAGTGATTGGAAAGGTCTCAGTTAATGCTCTTCTGCATTAGAGATTAGAGATACTATCTTATTACTGTATTCTGCCTGATGTTCAGGTAAAACAAAACAGAGTCATCTGTTCTCAACATTTTGTTCACCATCATTCAGCACCTGTTGAGACACTCATGAGTTACTGGGAAAGACTTCCCATGTCTTTGAACGTAGGAGTCAGTCCTCTCTATCCCCCAAGGTCCTCCAGAGGCACAACTTGTTCTGGAGAAGCCCCGAATTCATTAGCTGCGCTACTTTCCTTTTAAGCAGAATGCCTTGAAAGCAGAATTGTCATTAACGTGAAATTGCTTCGACCAGCACTTAAGCTCAATAGGACAATATTTAAAACACTAACTACAAGCTTCCAGCTGAGCTCTTCAGCACTTCTTTTCTGTCACATTACACAATACAACTGCTTTATGCTGACTATCTGCCCTTTTTTCCTCTTTCTTAGGCTTATCTCAATAAGGCCTGTCTCAGAGTCACTGAAAGGAAGAAAGAAGCTGAATATATCTGACAGCTATTTCTATCAGATAAACTAAAGTTCAAATGAGTGGAACTCTTTTGCCTTTCAAAGGCCTTCAGTCCCCTGACGTTTTCTCATGCAATATAGTCCTTTCTGAAAACCAGGGATTGCTGTCACTTTCTTTGTGCAATGATGTGGGACCAATCCACCTTTG
Organism: Nycticryphes semicollaris; assembly: GCA_013400055.1. NCBI lineage: Eukaryota > Metazoa > Chordata > Aves > Charadriiformes > Rostratulidae > Nycticryphes > Nycticryphes semicollaris. The sequence goes on from VXBJ01008167.1 coordinate 79,131, forward strand.
ACTTGCCAACTTTGCTGAAGGGTAAACATTTCTGCTGTGGGCAAAGGGAGTATAATGCTAGTGACTTCTTTTCTAACTGCCCATCAAAATAAGTTTTAAGGTTATTTAGAAATATCACCCTCCAGTCCTTTCTAGGACAGGTTGTTGTCTGTTCTTACAGTGCCAAATAAATGGCCACACAGAAGGTTTTCTATTTGACCGCATTTACTTCAATGATCTTTCAGATTAAGGTGAGTATATTGATTAGAGCTGGTTTGGGATAGAAATTACCCTTCTGTAGAACCATTTTCTAGGCTATTCAGCCAACAAGAAAGCATACAGAACAAGACAACATGGTATTTTCATCAGTAATTGGCTTGCAGGTTGCAGAGAGGGAAGGTCTTCTAACTGACCTCCAGGATGTCCATGATGACTCGGACTAAGAGATACATCCTGGCTCAAACCTCTGCCTTTCCCCAGAGGTGAAGTTTTCTGTGCACATCTAAATCGACCAGCAGGATATTTTAGCTGTAGATTCATCATTTCTGTTTCTTAAGAAGGGATGACCCAGAGTCAAACTCCTGTTAAATTCCATTCAAGCAGAGCTCTGCCCTGTTAAATTGTGCTTTGAGTCTGATGCAACCCCAAGAACAAAAGTTATGGTTTTGTTAAATGACTCTGGCGACTAAAGTGAATAGTTATAAACTTAATTAGTGTGATTATGACCTATTAAAGTCACATTAACTTTTTAAAGTGCCAGGGGTTGCCACTGTAATGTCTGATAGATTAAGCCGAAGGCTCATTCATTGGTCTTTATGCTTCTCCAATAGCTTTTTACAAAACAATTTATATCTGCTCTGCAATTAGTGACTTTTATCATGGAGGCATTATCAATATTGTCAATGGGCACAGCTATACTACTATTTTACCAGCTTCTCTATCTGTCTTAAAAAGCTCCCATACTCCTTTGGTCTTTTGACTTCTAGCACAAGATCTGGGGTGTCAATTTGGGGTATGACGAAGGTTGCTCAACAAGGTGACTTAGAGGGTAAAACGCTAAATCTTTCAAGAGATCAAAGTTTAAGGCCTGGTATGGGGTAGGCTCAGAATCAGAACACTCTACACAGTATTCATACATTTCCTTCATGGTCCAGTAATAAAACTGTATTTGGAAGCAAACGTGCATATTGCTGGTGAGAACTCTTCAAAAAGCCTGTGATTATTAGAAAGATGCATTGAGTTCTAGTTACAGTAGAGACTTACCCACTGTGAACAAGTACTGCAGGTCCCTTATACAACCCTCTCTTTCTTCCATGGACACAATCACAACACATCATTGATTGATTTTTCTTTAGATTTAGGACTGGACTTTCTAAGAGAAGTAGCCTCAAAGCCATCTTCCAGCTAGGTATTAACCAACTTATAATGGGAGAGACCTGACTGTATGTGACACCACACAAGCATTGGTGATGCCCTTAATTTTAAATGTAAATAATAAAATGTTTCTGAATATATGAAAATAATCTGAACAGAATTGTTCAGAAATGTAAATGTTTAAGTACCATACCTTGAATCATGGCCATCAGTAGAAGCATTCATCTATTTTTTATCAGATATTTTTAATTACAAATTTTGTGATAAACAACACAGTTCACCAGAAATGGTCATTTTAAATGTTCCCCCTATTAAGAACAATTTAGAATGCTTTAATTTTTTTAAAGAAAGAGTTCTGGTTTTCAGTCTTGTTTTTTTTATTTTGCTGGCAGGAGAAAGTTAAACATGAAATGAAACTCCATGAAATTATAAGTATCAAATTATAGGATTACCTCAATTCAAAGCTTCTTTTATTCATATATTAGACAGCAATATGAATTTTTGTCCAGTTATTTATATAACTTTTATTGTATTTCAGTTAAGCATTTTTAATAGGTCACAAAGCTATTTCAACTCCTTCAAGAGATGACTTCAAGACTTTTTTACAAGCATGTATTTGTTAGTGAAGACAAAGTTAATTTCCTCTGAAAGTAAGAAATGCTGGTCAACTTCAAAACTGACTTGTTCTTCATCAGGAAACTATGCTGTTATTTGTAGACTTATGCAACTTCATGAAACAGCAGTCATATTTTGAAATCTATCTATTACACTTTGTATTTCTGAAAGATGCTTGCAGAGAAAGGATACATTTTTAAGTAGATCAAGTTTATTGGTGCATGGTAGCCTTATTCTGAAAAGTCAGTTTGACTCTACAGCTGGAAACTGGAAGAGAACTCAATCACACTTTTTACCAAAATGTTGTGACTTTTTATAAAAGCTTGTGGTCAAGACCAAAAAGATACAAGTTTAAGGCCTGTACTACCCCATTTGATTAAAATTAAAGCAAAGCACATTTTATTTAGTTTTGGTTTGTTTTGTTTTTTCTAAAAACTTATATTTTTTTAAGAACTATATTCCATAACTCAATGATTAAAAGAAAGATATATGGTGATTGCATTGATTATTTTAGATCTCATTTGTTTATTTTTAAACTGAAGTAGAATAAGGTGGTTGAAACCAAAATAAAATCTGATTTATAGTCTCCGTCAGATTTAACTATGGCAACTGAAAAGGTCACCTTCCAAGGTGTCTGCCAAGCCATTCCAACTGTGCTTGCCACCTCAGAATAGTAAATGTGTAGAGACCAGGTGCAGGGATTAAAATCTGCAAACTGGGAAAAATCAGAAATGGTCTGACTTTTGTTTGCGTTATTTTTGGTGGAAAGGACAACAAAACGTGCAAGAGATCTAATTTTTTTTTTTCACTCTTCTTCGTCTTCTTCTTGATTTTATTTCTCCTCTTCTTAAAAGAAATCCCAGATACCATTAAGAAACAGATTTCTTTGTAGAAAAATGCAAAATATTAATTCTGACAAATTGCACCACTTCACTGCTGTTCAGCTACGTTAGCTGCTGTTAGATTTCATTGTCCCACATTAGATCCTGTTACAGAATTACAGAAATGTGTTAAATGTATCGAAAGAACCAATTAGTGTTTCAATTTTTGCATAGTTTCTTTTATTGATCTTTCTTGGTTTTAATATGATAGGATCAGGAGCTAATGCTTTTCTGATTTAAGTGAATGGGTTTTGAGATTGCCAGGCGATCTGATAAGAAGTTTATGAGTGAAAGGACCAATTGTTCTTCTGTACATATATTGGAATCTGGAAGCCAGTTACAAAGCTGTTATCCTCGTTCAAGATGGCCAGTAGGATATCCTTCTGAGTAACAGTTTTAAATAAATTTAGAAAAAAAAGGATAGGGAGAAAATAAACATAAGTGCTAGCATATGTAACCAGCCTAATAAAAATCAAAAGACAATTTGAAAATAATGAATTAAAGAAATCTGTAGTAATATTAATTTGAGGTTAAAATGTTTTTCAATAAAATATTTTTCAATGAAAACATGTTTTCAGCATTGTTTAGGTTATTTCCTTTTATATTTTAAAGGTGAAGCTAGATACCTCAGAATATATTTTTCTTCTTTTTGTTCTAACACCCAGAGTGAAAAACAGTTTTAATTCCTGACACACTTTCTGCCACAGTTAAGGCTTTGAGTCATGCATTAAGGATGCTCTGAATAATGTCATTTCTGCAGTAGGAAAGAGGAAGAAGCCTCGTGCCAATCCCATTACCTGGAACATCTGAGGGATGCAGGTGTCAAATTATTGTACCTGAGAGTGTCCACCCTGATTCTGCTGTGCTCCATCCCAATTTCCTGATCCAGCAGAAAACCATTATGGTGCCCACTGCTTCTTTCTAAACCATGCATAGAGGGACTTGACAAGACAGCAAATACAACATATCCTGTCACACGGGAATTTTCCTCATGACAAGGAGGCACCATGTTTGCATAAAGAGAAGGATTAAAGGGAAAAAAAAAAAGATATTTATACTGTTGAAAGCAATAGAACGTCCTAATCGGAGAACTCAAAAACCTCATTCTTACTTAGCATACCTTGAATCTTAGTATTTGGTATGCGGTGAGCAGAAGCAGCAGACAAATACATTATAATCAGGTGAATTTTTTCTCAACTGAGGTAGAAGCAGCTCTTTATGCAAAAATTGGAGTATATATCCTGGGTTTGAATTTGTAGTATGAAGTATGCAAGACTGTTTTGTTTGGTTTTTTTCCCTCTATCTTATACTGAAAATAATATAGTTCGCTTTTCTGATGATTCAGACCTCATCCAATATATGTTTTTACCAGAATTATTATAATTATTATTCTTTATGAATCAAAAATAGATAAATAAATAACTTAAGCTCATGCCTTCTTAAATAATCTTATCTTTTTTTCCCCCTTTATTAGTTTTTACAAATTAGCATAGAGAATTTTTAAATCTTAAGTGCTTAGATATAGTTCAATAAAGCCCTGTTTGTCATGGTAAGGTTGTTTAAAAATAATTTTAATTATTTTCTTCTTTGTTTCAGTTCCTGTTCAGCATTCTGTGGGTGTGAGATAAGCACTGTTGGTTGTTGGTTGTTGGGGTTTTTTTGGGTTTGTTTTTATTTTTTTCCATTTGAACTCCTACATCTCTCCTTCAAAATTTATTTCTGTTTCCTGCCTTGAATAGTAAAGAGGAGGTTGATATTTTTCATTCCTAAAGCATACCCCTGGCTGGTTCAGAAACAAATCCCTGAAGGGGAATAGATTGCATAATGTACATGGCCATTTTGAGCAGACCAGGCTATAGCTGAACCTGGAACGAGAGAGCTAGGAGATCAAGGCAGGAAAGAGTAGATGTTTAGTAGAGACATGCTGAAATTCATCTTGGAAGACAGGCTAATGCAATAGCATGGGTCTTCCTGATAATGCATTAGAGAGTTGTTACATGAATCTTTTCTCTCATTACTTCGTTCTCTATGGTTTGACACTTACAACTTAAGGTCTCATGAATCAAACAGGCTAGAGCAACGCTGGGGTCCTGCCACGTACTATTCTTTCCCTCTGCATGGAGCAATTAGGAAACACTAATGAGCATCCCATGAGGATCCCCTAAAGAGCTTCACTGCTGAGTGTCATATGAACAGCAGCAAAGAACAGTGGGAAATAATTCTTGGAAATGTTTATAAACTTGATCGTCCCTTGTCACCAGTTTAACCCATACATGCTAGCAAGTACTTCCAGCTTCAGATTTCCCTGAAGAAGCGCGACCCAGCATTAATCTGGATAAAAAAGAAAGCTTGAACAAACTATTAATCCTCACCGTACTTGCAGTAGTAACAATAAAGCAACAGGTATTGCAATCAGGGATTTAGACTGTAATCTGATCATTTTTTTTTGAACATTAGTAAAAAATAAGGCTGAAATCCAAGTCTTGTGACCTCAGGGGGTTGAAAAACTGAAGTTGATGGGTAGTTGGTTGAGGGTAGGGTAGAGTGCAACCAGTGAGTAATGGAAGAAAAGTAACAGTGGAGGTTAATTACACTGTCTGAATTTAGACTTCTAGTTTGAGTCCTAAGAAAAGAACCTCTCAGGGGTGATTCAGAGCTCACTTTTCTACACTGGCTTTATTAAAACCTTAGCATCCAAACTTAGATACAAAACTACCTGCATAGAAGAGGAATACCCACTTCCTTCATACTATTCTCTCTCCATGATTAGAAAAACTCGTAATTGAAAGAGTCATAAAGTTTTCTTTTTCTATCATATATACGTCTAAGGTGCAATTATCCCCCTTTTTTAAAAAAACTAATGGACACTATAGACTAAAAGACATTTTCATTTCTGCAAAGCAGATTTCTTTGAGGTATTATATATGCATAAATAAAATTAGTCTTTGCATCTCTATGCATAAATCTAGATAATTATATTGAATAGCACTCTCTTACCACAAAACACTAAAATATCATTAGCATGGTGTATTGCACCATCATTTTAAGGTGAATTTAACTCATTTGTCATCTTCTAAAAAGGTAACATTGCTTTAGTTAAGGAATAGATAAAAGGATAAACAATAGCTTGTGAAGATGATTTCTACAGTGAAAAAGACCTACAAAATCTACCAAATTCTTCATAAGCACCTAGGAAAAAGGAACAACAGCTAGTCAAGATTTATCATGAAGAAAGCATGTCAAACCAACTTTTTTTCTTTTTTTTTTTTTTTTTCTTTTTTTCCTTCTATAAAATGGGGTTTGGGTTGAGCAGCAGCTGGAAACATCGTATTTTGACTTTGGTAGGAGTTCTGACGCAGGCTTAGAAGTTATTTCCCTAAATAAATCTGAGAAATCTGAAAGAGATGAAACTGC
>VXBJ01008167.1:89836-123293 GCA_013400055.1 Nycticryphes semicollaris
AACTGAACACAGTACTCCAGGAAGGATCCCGATGAAGCAGAAAGAGCTCGTTATCAAATATCACAGCCCTATTAGGACAGAAATACTCTGTGGCGTCCTTTAAAGAGGACTTTGAAGCAGCTAGAGGATTTTTGGGTAAATGAGTAAATAACGTTCCTGTGGCATTTAGATGCCTCCAGATCCAGAGAGAAACCTCTTGAGGTAAAGTTAAACTTCACATTGTGTGAAGAATCACCACCTCTTGTGATTTATAGTTTTCGTGCTGAGAAGAGAGAGAGAATAATGATTCCTTATTCCTCTTCCCCAGAGCACCCATGACTTTGCAGACCTACAATACTCCCATAGTACCTATCTATTGGTCACCAAAGCCAGGCACAGCTTAGTGTGTGAGCACTGCACAGACACAGAGGCCCAGAACCATTTCATTGAAATCTTGATATCTCATAAGACTAAATTATCACTCTAATTACTGTACATTTTCTCTGTAGTCAGTGGAGTGAACAAGACTTTACAGAAGTCTGTTTAGATTTCCTGTGGTCTGAATGCCTTTCTGAGATGTCATCTTCCTCAATGGATCTTGGCCAGAGAAACAGAGAAATCTAGCCTTGTGTGTCCTAGATGTCAATCATATAACATTCTAAGGCTCAGGAAGTTTTAAACATCGCTAAGGGGTTTATTTTTCATTCAGCAGTGCGAATGATTCTTTCTATGCCTAAACATATATGAAACTTTACCTGATTAATTCAAAGAGGCAACTAATTTGTCTACTAATCAAACCAAATATCCTGCTATTTTGGTGTATGTAGTTTAACTTTGCTTAAAAGAAAGCAAACATTTATATTGATTTTGCCTTCTTCATCTCTAGAGACTTTAAATTCTTTTCAGGTTACTACTTATAATGTAGTTATATCAATCTGTCCTTCAATTAAAAAAAATAGTGGGTTTTTTTAGTACAGTGGATGATTTCATAGTTATCGGTACTTGTAAAAAAAATTAAAAAAAACACAAAAAAAACCCCAAAACAAACAAAAAAAACCCCAACAAACCAACAACACATGTTAACTGGTAAAACTACACATTCTTATGATTACTATTAAGGGCAAGAATTGCAATCCTTGGCAAGATATTTCTTTAGAAGCCGGTATATTTTCTTTGGAGGATCAAGGAGAAACCTACAGGTCAAGCTGTGACCTGCAAATCAAGGACAAGGGGAAAAGGACATCACAAACTGAACATCAATAACTTGAATAGGCAAATCAAAAGAAGGAAATCTAAGGTAAAAATATCACAACAATTATGGTTATGCCACATTACCCATTGTGACAAAGCACAAATTGAAGTAGTTTTGACAAACTAAAATTGCTCTGCCCATATCATGTGTATTATGTCACTACATTTTTTGTTTTTTCTTGTGGATTTAAAAACAAAAGGATATGCAATTAAAGCTTTTTAATTTTCTTATATGGCTGAATTTGATTGAAGAATTCTAATGTTAAATTAGCATTAAAAATTGACTCTTTAAGAAGGGAGGACTCTCCTCTTGTTCTGTGCAGGCACGGCAGCTACAGCAGGGGTGACATGGTCCGCAATCCAGACTCTGAACCACTAATGAAGCATATAAAGTGAAAGTCAAATGCCAAGCCATTCTCTAAGTATTTTCCAACCAAACTGCTCCTCGAACACATGATAATCAATTTCCATGTAATGTATACGTTCACTGCCCACTCTAACGCTGAATTCTCATACATTTAGCAGCAAATCTTTTTGAAAGGATTTGAAGCAGAAGATGCAATTTGTCACTGAATATAGATAACATGATGCAATTGATTCCTGCTGGAGATGGGAGTTTATGGCTGAAACTGAAGTCTAGACAACAGCTACATCACTGGCATTTTAGAAGTATTGTATTACAGCCTCAGCTGGCATAAAATGGTACGCACAGTGGATCTAGAGTGATTTACACCTGCAGAAAAACTGTGTGGCTTTAAAGATTTGTTTATAAAGGTAAAAAAAAAAAGCAAGTAAAAACCAAAAATCCCTTTTTTGTCTGTTTTCCTTTTTCCCCCTCTTTATTTATTTTTTATGATCTGTCAAAAGGCAAAGAAGAAAAGTGAGAGCAAACTGCTGTGACTGAAACAAAGCCTGGGATAGCAAACAATTACTCAAAAACAGCATAAGCAAATTAAAATGGAAAGGAAACGCCACAGACTACTACTGTGCCGCATTCTTTGGAGAATCAACTTGAGATGGATTAGCGCAATTGTGCCTTGATCCATCATCATGTTCTCCAGTTCAGCAAGCGCAAACTGATACTTTGGAATGGAGGTAGCGTGAAGTAAATGTTGTAATTTGTGACTGTGTGACAGCAAATGAAACTCGGCAAGTGGGCCAAGCTATCTGAAGCAAAACAATAATAGCTTGGTGAGCATATTAGGCAACCCCGGAGGAGAGGAGATGAAAGATTCAGGCAATAAGCAGAATGTATGTATTTTAGATGTTAGGCAACCCTATTCTCAAGGCATTACAAACAACAAGAACATCTGAAAAGTGCATCTGGGTTGAGCAGAAACATATTCACCCCTGGTAAACATATTTCCCAATAATACCTTAGCAAGGAGGAAAAATAAAAAGAAAAATAAAAAAGGGATTATCACCCTGGCTAGTAGACTTGTTCACATGGCATCTGGCTAGAGGGAAATTGCATTGTGAGACCTTTGTCTAGTTCTTATGATTTATGGGTTCAGTTTCATCAGATCTAGGATGTGGTGTTTGTTGAGTACTGCACACTCTGAGAATTTATGTTGCATGGCTAAACGTCATGTCTGTATAACTTTTCTCAGTAATCTCTGATAATACCCAAAAGGGAATTTTATTTTAAACATCTGGACAGCCGTATGGTTCATGAGAATTAAGGTGCTAAGTGAAGAAAACAGCACAATCATAAAACCTTTCAAATAAACAAAGCTTTCTCTGGAACGTTAACTTCTTTACAGAGAAATCTTCTCTGTTCCTAAAAAATGCACTTAGTACTTTATGTCTTAATCTCAAGGTAACACTTTTCTCTTACAAATAATCTCAAGGCATTTAATGGTACCATTACTGTAGAAAACTATGAGATATTTGCATAAAAGGCACATCACTAAAAGAAATATACAAAAAAGCTCTGTTTTTTTTTCCTTCCAGCTTTTGTCTTTGTTTCATACTAAAAGCAGGAAAATACAGTTCAGCAGGGTGTTCTCTTCTACTCACTAATAACACTGTCAGCACTGTCATAAAAATGGCTAAAGGTGTAATTTAGGGAAATTTGTCTGCATACTAAAAATTGACTTTTTATTTGTTGACATTGAAATCCAAAAGAGAGGGAGAGAGAATGCAATTTATTCAATTCTTTGGTGGAGTCTGTCTTTAAGTGTGTGCGTGTCTATGTCAGTGCATGTCTGCATGCGTATAGCTCAAAATGGTGTGTAAAACTCTTCTCCCATAAGTAAATAAAAAAAGTATGCTGAGAATCACTACTCACAAATCAGATAAAGAAATAAAAATCACTGTATATTACTTCTCTTCCAATATATTTCTATTATAAAATAATGTTTTTTGATTTTACTAAGGAATTAATTCTGATCTTAATTGAAGCTTGAGCATCACAAGCTGTATTCTTGTATTAACACATTTTCATTAATTTAAGTCTACTAAATGCAGCAGAACAGGATAGATAAATAAAGCTTGTTCAGATAACCATGATTTTCAAGACTAGACCCTCATTGGAAATGGGTCATACCTGACCTATATTGCAACATGTGCTGTGAGGGGGCTTCCTCTGCATTTCTTCAGAGGCAAATTCTTGTGCAGATGTAGAGATTTTTTTCCTGGTTACTCATCTTTTCCATTCTTAATACTGACTGCTTGGTTATACAGCTATACCTATGGTGAAAAGTGAGATTAGATATACATAAGGAATTTATGCAAGAGTTCTGTAGTTGATTTTATATTTGTGTCCCTAGCTCTAGTTGCAGTTGGAAGACCTTCTTAAAGCAGGTTCTCTAGTTCTAGTGTTTTTAGTAAGAATCACATTGGAAATTTTAAGGCATCATTTTGCTGGAGGACAAACTGGATGATCTGGGCAAGACTGACCTAGTGTGATTCTGAAAAACAGTGATTTTCAAAGATTTTGATCAGTGCTGAGCTGTAGCTTAGAAATGGAAGAAAACGTAATGGCAAATCCTAGTTTCCCTGTGGACTGCATATATGGCAGTTGTTGAATAGTGCCGAAACCTTTGGAGTGATCTCATGCTACTAATTAGGATTCCTTTTGTGAACAAGCCAGTGACAGTCCAGTGGAAGGCCACTGAGATGATCAGGGTCCTACAGCAAGCAGCGTATAAAGACAGGCTGAAGGAAATGGAATTATTCAGCTTAGAGGAGAGAAGGGTAAAGGTGTCTGTCAAAGCTCTCACCATTACACAAAAAAGGCTTTTAAATAAGACAGATCCAAGCTTAGAGGTATCAGGGAGGATAAGAGGCAACAGTCACAAACTTCAAGAAAGGAAATTCTATTTGCAAATGAGGAAAAAACTTATGCCCAGAAGAGGGAGTGGACTTTCTCCCATATGAGGAAAGACTGAGGGAGTTGGATCTTTTTAGCTTGGAGAAGAGAAAACTGAGAGGTGACCTCATTCATGCTTATAAATATGTAAAGGGTGAGTGTCAGGAGAATGGAGCCAGGTTCTTCTCAGTGACATCCAATGATAGGACAAGGGGCAATGAGTTCAAGCTGGAACATAAGAGGTTCCACTTGAATATGAGGAAAAACTTCACAGTGGGGGTGATGGAACACTGGAACGGGCTGCCTAGAGAGGTTGTGGAGTCTCCTTCTCTGGAGACATTCAAAACTCGTCTGGATGTGTTCCTGTGTGACCTGATCTAGGTGTTCCTGCTCTGGCAGGGGGGTTGGACTGGATGATCTTTCAAGGTCCCTTCCAATCCCTGATATTCTGTGAATCTGTGATTCTGTGAATGATGAAGTATGGGAAAGAGTTACCCTGAGAGGCTGTGGTACCTCCAGAGGTATTTTGGAATCAGACTGGACAAGATTGTCTGCAACCAGACTTAACTTTGGAGTTAACCTTGCTTTGATGGAGGAGTTGGTCTAGAGACCTCCAGAGGTTCCTTTCAATCTACCTTTTATTCTTTTTTACTTAACTAAATAACATATGTGCAGAGTCTAGTCACTCTAGGCTCTTTTTACAGTCAAAGGAAAGAATATCTTTCTGGAGTAATCACAGAATCATAGAAGAGAACTGTATTCTTTGGAAAAGACCTTTAAGATCATTAAGTCCAAAGGTTAACTTAATATTGGCAATTGATCATTGGATCATGTCCTTCTGCACCACATCTAGACACCTTTTAGATACCTCCAGGATGACAACTCAACCACTTACTGGGCAGCCTGTTTAAATCCTTGATAATCCTTCCAGTAATTATTTTTTTTTCTAATATCCAACTTAAATCCCTCATGGCACAATCTGAGGCCATTTCTTCGCCAGTCCTTGTGTGGTAACAGGAGGAGCCAAGGTCATGTTATGTTCTAACTCAGGTTCTCTTATTAGATATTCAAAGCTTTGTCAAAACAAGATGCCAGTCTGCTGATCCACACAAATATTCATTATAAGGCTTGGAGGGAACTATAGTTATTGACTCAATCCTAATTAAGGGAGGGGGGGTACGTTTTGTCACCCTGCTCATCTTCTGTGCAGCTCTTTTCCTACTCTGCTCAGCTGCTGAGAGGAAAGGGAAAGGTGTGACTAGATGGAGAAGAAAACAAAGCAGCCAGGTGCACAGTACCAGCAGCGCACTGTGCTGATATGTAGTCTGTGACCCAATTTGAGCCCTACTGGTAATGAAGTAAATGCAAAGTAGCATTAGCAAGCAGCCCAAACCCAGTCTGTAAGGCAAGGGTTCTTTTTTCCTAAGCTCACATTCCTCTACAAGTGAAAGTGAGGTATTTGCCCAGAGATTAAAAACTGTTCTAATGTACAGGGATTGACAGGCAATAAATTTCTCTGTGTTCAAGGTTTTGAAACTGTCCAATAATTTATTAACGAAAATGGGAGGAAAATGAACTGTCTGGATCACTGATATGTATACAGATAATATACATTTTTATGAGAAAGAAAGAGGGAGGAGCTCTTCAAATTTTAATCTCACTCAGTTTCTTACAGCAATCCAGATCTCCAATCTGAAGACAGTTCACCCTTTTGTGAAAAGCTGGTGCTGAAAACCTTCTAGGTTATAAGCGTTACGTATTCACTAAGTGCTGCCAAGGAAGGCAAGACACTACATGTCTACATACACATTTTCAAGCCTGGCCTTTAAATCCTAACTACAGCCTTTTGTGTTTTCCCCAAGGAAGTGGTTAAGGCCATAACAAGCAAAAGAAATCTGGATGCTTTTTCCTCTGTTTTCTGCCATGTATTAAAGGTTTGTGCTTCTCCCTCCCCCCNTCTTTCACTTCAAATAGCCCCACAATCGGCTAAATTGATGGGATTTACAGACGTTTACCTCATTGGCTGATCCACAGCCTGAGTTGGAGTATGGGAGAAAGCATGGGGTTGCTCCTCTGGAGAGTAAAGTGGAAATTAAAGGACGGTGTACAGTATGAACTGTAAAAGTCACAGTGCCAGATGAATGATGTCATAGAGGGGTAGACACACTCTGAAGATTTTTAAAGACAAAGGTAAATGACTTATGTTTAATGACAGAGAAAGGGGCAGCCAGTGGAAGGGGTACACAGTGGTTAGACCTATTCAAAGCAGGGGACAGTGGTTTTCTCCATCTTCTTTCAAAACTCAAACAAGTCTCCATGCCCAGCTGGCTCCAAGGGCCCCACAGCAGGACACATCGGAGCCCCTCAGCCAAGCTAGGGGTGCAGGGAAGGGGGGAAAGAGGCTTGGGAAATGTGGGAAGGCGGTCCAGGCAGAGGTAGAGGAAGGAACAGGGATTGTTTCTGGGACTTGTAGCACATGTGACCCTGCTGCTGACCAACCTGTTGGCTGTTGCCTGCAAATACTGTCAGACCTTGACTATTTCAGAGGGAAAGACTGCGAAAACATGGTCCCAAACATCCAGCTTTTGCACCCAGAAAGTAAGCACATACGGTTAACGAGGATGACGAGCATTGGCCTTGTCAGAATTTGTCTCCTTTGATTTTCTTCTACTTTCTGTTGCAAATGAAAATGTAAACAAAATATGAAGTGGGGGTGGAACTCTCCTATTTATTTTTGAGGGATTTTATTTTGTTTAGTTTAGTTCTGGCTTGGTTTTTTATTTTGTTTTCTTTTTTCTTTTTGTTTTGTTTTGGTGTGTTTTTTTCTCCCAAGGGGGTGTTTTGATAAGGATTCAGTGTGAAAGTTGTAATGTTTGTTGAAGTCTAGCACAGAACTGCCTCTATTTATCAAAGTAGTATCTTCCATGGCACAAATCTAATGTGACAGGAAGACCACACCCTTCACCCTTTCCCATTTGGGATTTGGATTTTATTTATAATAGTGTGATAACAGCAATATTATACAAAGAACCTGTGGTCTCAGAAAAAAAAAATGTTGTTGAGGAAGAAGTGGAAAGGAGAAACCAGTGCAGGGTTATCTCTGCTCCACCACAATTGTCTTCACAGCAGACAAGCTTATTGTCACTCTTATAAAAGAAGAAAGAAAGAACAAGAGAATTAGCCCTCTGTTTTCCTCTTCTATAGGTCTTATACCCTATTAAATTAGCTGCTTCTCATTTTTGAATGGCTCCAGTTCTGTTGCTTATACTTGGTATGTTGATAGTCCCAGCGAGCGTTTTGGTGAATAGATAGGCACATTCTAGCTTTTCACTTTCTTTGTCGTGTGGGTCTTTTGGGTCACCTAAACTCTACAGATCCCTGTCAGTGTCTGAAGAATATTTTCTGACTACTTCTTAATGATTTTAGAACAACACTGGTTTTCAATATGGAACATGATGAAATTGGTCACATTATACGCAGTCATCATTCACATGCAAAGCAGGCATTTCATCTAGTAGTAGGAAGAAATGGGTATATGCAAATAAGGGGTGTGAAGAGGGAAGCAGTTTATCAGACTTAAAGTCTTCTTTGATCTGTGAAGTTAATTTTCACAGACTCATAAAACCACAGAATGGTTGAGGTTGGAAGCAGCATTTGCAGTTCACCAGGTCCACCTCCCCTACTCAAACAAGGCCACCTAGAGCCAGATGCCCAGGATTTTTTCCAGACAACTTTTTGCTTATTTCCAAAGATGATGACTCTGAAGCCTCTCTGAGCAACCTGTGCCAGTGCTAAGTCACCCACACAGTAAAAAAAAGTGTTTCCTGATGTTCATAGGGATCATCCTGTGTTTCAGTTTGCTCCCATTGCTGTTCACCCTGTCGTTGGGTACTACCAAAAAGACCCTGGCTCTGTCCTCTTTACATTCTCCCTTCAGGTATTTATGCACATTCACAAGATCCTTCCTGAACCTTCTCTTCTCCAGGCTGAACACTACCAGCTTTTTCAGCCTTTCCTCATGTGTCAGGTGCTCCAGTCCCCAAATCATCATTTAATGACTCTCTCCACCATGTCTATATCTCTCTTGTACTAAGGAGCCCAGATCTGGACACAGTACTCCTCACTAGGTCTGAATAAAGGGTCACACTGCTCCTAATACAGACAAGGATATAATTTATCTCCTTTGCAGCAGGGACATGTTGCTGAGCCATGTTCAACCTGGTATCCTCCATGACCACTGGGTCCTTCTCTGCTAAGCTGCTTTCCACCTGTGTGTAATGTGATGTGTACACACAGTAGGAAGTTGTTTTCTGGTGAAGACATTACCAGATGAAAGACTTGCTTCTGCCCCACTACTCATCTTCATGCAAAGGGCAAGACTCGTCTGACCAAATGAAGACCTCTGCAATGATGACGTCTACACCTAAGTTGATTGCTTATGTTTCATTAAAGATCAATTAACAAAAACAGAGGGTAAAACAGAATTAACACTAACTCTTATATGTATCCCTAAATAAGGGCCTCCTTTCTGCTACTGATAGAGGCAACTAAGATGGTACTTATGATGTGAGGGTTCTCATAAAAGCAGTTTGAGTTACTCCACCATATGTTTAAGAGGTCATATGTACATCTAGGACAGGAATGAGCTTCTGAAAAAAGAACCACATTGTCTTTATGAGGTGGATTGCCTGATAGATGCAACACCCAGTTAATTTCTCAATGACTCCAGTTTCTGTGACTAGATGAAATGACTGAACCTGTAATGTCTGAAGCTACACAATGAAAACTACATTTAGACAACTAAATACATTATCTGAAATTCAGAAAAGGATTATTTCCTTCTGGACCCCTGGTAGTATATATAGTAGCTCAATTCAATAACTTAAACACAGATGTTGAACATTTTAAAACATATTTTAGAGTGTCATATTTGTGAATCACATGCAGATATGCAGATGTCTGATACCCCAGGGTATCTCCAATGATACTAATAAGATTAGACAACTAGACTTACTCTTATATAAGTGTTAATGTTTAAATGTTTAGGGTATAAAAATGTTCTCCACAAGCATTCCAACCCAAATGTGTTTGGTTTGTGGCTTTGTTTTGGTTTTGGCTTTGGGTTTTTTAATTATTTTTAATTGTTTAAAAGATATTTTGTTGAAGTCTAGATGTTACAAGCTGAAGGGTTAAAATCTTTTGACTGCATATATAACTGATTGGCTTTTTCCATTCCAAGATGCTGTAGAAAATGCTTTGGACTGTGATCAGAAAAGGAAAAAGCCCTATTGATCCTGTGGTCTTCTGAAGTGCTCTGTAGGAAGTCTTTTGCATTGAGCTGCCCTGGTGTCCTTGTCCCAGAGTTCCCTCTCCAGCTCCCGTGCTGTCACTGCCAGTTGTCTCTTGTTCTCCATCCCAGAGGTAGCTGCATTAAATGGATGACTGAAGTGATTCCTTCACAGGCAGAGTCGACAATTGCCATGGGAATCCTCAGAAGAAAAAAATGCTATATGTGGGGACGATATTTTAGCTTGAGATATTTATAGAACAGACAAAATCGCCAGTGTTTTCAGGGAATGTTTTCTTTCAGCTCCTTTGCGTGACACAAGGCATCATGCTTTGTCTGTCCTGCTGCAATACAGTGAGTGACACTGCTAATACAAAGTGACTGGACTAAAGCAGACCAATGAGATGCAGGCAGCACAGTTGTGTTGATGGTTCCAAAGTCACTCCTGGGACTGCCAAGCTGTTAAGCTGCAAATGGACTCTTTACTATGCTGTGCTCCTTGACATAGAATGTTCTTTGCATTGCTAGACAAAGAAGGGCGTGGGGGTAACACTATTTGCCTTTTCACGGAGATTTCCTTCCTGCACAAAATCATATGGTTTAGGCTCTGTTTTTGTTTTGGTTCAAATTATTTTCCAAATAACACCATGACTCAGGAAACACAATAAATGGTGGGAATAATGTACACCTCCAGAATGCTGTGCATGAGAACACACTATTTTGCATCCACCACATTAGCTTTGCACTGGCCTTTGTTTTCCACCACATCATTCATGGTACAAGTTAATTACATACTTTCAATGTGCTGCTTTCTTTCTTAGCACACAAGATAATACAATTCTGAACTCATTTAAGCAAACTAAGTGCTTTTCTCCCTATTATGTGTCGTGCCAAACAGTAAATAATAGTAATTAATAAAAAGCACAGCAGAGTTCAGCAAAGTCACTTCTTGGTTTTATTAATAAAGAAAAGAAAGATTCTGTTGAGCACAGTGCAGGATGTTCCTTTTCTGTTCCCAAAATACCATATTGGTCATAGCCAACCACTTTCTGAGACAGGAAGACAGTGACAATGAAGACCTTAATTTGCTTTCCTCAGCATACCCCAGGATTAGCTTTTCTATGGCATAATGGGTACCCTGCAAACACATTGTTGTGTGAAATAAATCCAGCTGTTACCAGAGGTTTTTCCTGCATACGAATGTGCCTACAAAATTGTTGTTTCTCTGATCTCCCTCCTCTTGTGTCCATTTAGTTGGATTAATCAAGTTGTTGTACTCTTCAGGGTTTCCCCCTTTTACCATGGTGTTTATCCAAACAATTTTCCATCAGTTCCAGGGTCCACACACCAAAGGTTTTTTGCCTAAATACTTATCTGCAACTGTCTGCATCCCAACGATGACATACACCTTAACACCTGGGTGTTTCCACCTTCTGGAATACACTATTGTCAATGGGCTTATTAACATCTGAAGGAACATATCAACCAAGATTTCTCCTGCACTGAAGACTGGCCTGGTCATCAATGTCTGCTTCCTCTCTGTGCCATCAAGGAGGATGGTCTTATTTTATTTGCCTTTGTAAAGAAGATTTAGGTAGTAACCTAGGTACCGGAAGAAGGTGGTAACCATCAAATGCTACCTCAGTTAGTAAAGAGAGGAGGCTGCAATTCCAAAATCTCTTTAGCAACCAGATACTCCTATGGTTTATGACCTGAGAGGAGCCAAGGAGAAGGGAGAGAGACCCTTGAGTGGATAAACTTGTCCTCCATGTGTGTAGGGATTACTCTCTCTACCTTCCTGTATAATTACTCCTCCATTAGATGTACTTATTACAGATGTGTAGAGCACTTCTCTAATGAAGTTCTCTGTTACCAATGCCAAAGGACACATTTCACTAACTTGTAGCTAAACTAAGTTATTACATTTTACGTGAATTACAGAAGACAATGTGATCCACACTTTGCTGGTAAGCTGCATTTTCCTTTTTCACTGGAAGTTTCTGTCCTGCATTTGGTATTCACAGAGGCTCAAACACAGTTTTTGCCACAGTTCACAACACGCAGTTGATCCAAGACAGCTTTATCTCTAATGCACAGGTGTCTGTCACTCGTGTTAAGGAAGCAGCCAACAGATAACAGCAACAGTATCTCAGGCTCTACAGATAAACAGTCCTGTTGGGACAGAGAAAGATCTTCCCACAGAGTTATAACTCTATCTAATGTTGAGTTGTAAGTGCTTTGAGTATAAATTAAAGTTATTACTATTATTAACAGGTCATACAATAATTCTGAAATTAATCAAACAAAAAAAGATGAAACATTTCATAATAATGTGTCTCTAATAATGTAGACCTCTCCCAACACTGTGCTGATAGCAATTAATTACTTAGTCATTGGTGCTAATGTACTATACTTTGGGTTTTGTTTAAAAATAAGTGTTTTGTAGTGTAGGAGAGTAATTGTTTCATCACTCATTTTCAGTTGCAAAAGCCAAAGGTACCTTTTATACAAACAAATTGACTCCAGTCTCCTAGCATTTAAATGGTCAAGGTAGTCTTTAAAATTAGAAACATTTAGATGAATGACCAGGAATTTTCTCTTTGACTAGTGCTAATTCTGTTTTTCTGTACTCTGACTTTCACTTAGGAAATTAAACAGATTAATGTGTAGCCGGAAGCTGTTTTGATTCTTAATGGAAGTTCCATTTTGAGGGAAAGAAAAACAAACAAAAAAAGGAAGGAAGGAAGGAAGGAAGGAAGGAAGGAAGGAAGGAAGGAAGGAAGGAAGACACCAGCACTAAATCTGTAGAAGTCTGCAAAATCTCTAAGTTTTACATGCTCAGATATTTATATTACTCATTAGAGACAAAGGACTGCTGTCTAAGGTTGGTTTGAAAAAGTGTTTTATGTACATGCTCCATGTGATATCAACACCTCACTATGACCTAAGCGCACTAGGCTTATATCAATATGACTTTTATTATTGTACAGGTAGATACTGACCAAGTTCACTGAGCTGAGAAGCCTGAAGAAAAAGCATAGATTCAGTGATAAGCAGGATTAATTCATTGTTTCAATGTATTTATCAGGGAGAGAGGGAGTGGTGGGGTTTTTAAAATGGATTTATGTCTTTTCTTTTTTTAAGTTCTGTAACCTCCATATTGAGTTTAAAAAAAAAAACCCCAAGCCAATAGTCAGAGACATTATCACATCTAACAGAAGGTTCAAAACTAATAGATGTTTTATTACACATTGATATGCATCCTTTCGGAGTACATCTTGAATTAAGTGATAACATTGATCCAGGTGAAGTAGTTTAAATCTGGATTATGTAAGTGAATTGCAGGACATTAACTGAGGCTGGACAGGGAGAATGTATAATGTGCACTAGAATCCTATAAGAAAAACATTTCTGGCCATTTCAGAGAAGAGACAAGAACCAGAAATGAATAGTGGTGTGGAAACAGGAAGAAAAGGATTCTCTTGAACTCCCCTTTAACAAAATCTCAGTGAAAATGCTGAGAAGAATTGCATATACATAACTGGTTTAGCTTACTCCTTGTGCTATCTAGAGTACAGTGTTTCTACTTCAAGTTTCTAGAAAGACCTGTTCTCAGAGTTTTTGCCTCTTTTAGACAAATGCAGTATCTCCCAGAAAAGATGATTAAAGCAGAGTGCCCTCTTGGGAAGAAAAGAGCAGTTTAGCAAATCCTAGAGATTTAAGACACCATCCTTAGGTCTGAGTGAGAACATCACTTCTGTTTTTTGAGAAAGTATACCATAATTATTTTTTTTCCCCGAAGAAATAAAGCCATAGCACAAAGAGTATTACTATTACTACTTGTATTAAGTAGTAGTAATTAGCACCTTTCATTTGAGAGGAAATTTAACACAATAAAACTCAAATGTTGGCATTCAAATTTGACATCTTGATAGCAAAGAAAGGCTTCTTCTCTTTACTTTATATGTCATACTGTCTCTTGTGGAAATCACACTGGATCCCTGCTCTGTGGTGTTCTTCTGTTAAGTCCCATGTTCTCGTATTGTTTATCGCTTGTGTTATGCTGAAGTGGAAACATGCTATGCTTGAAGAAGAAGACTCTCATGGAAGCAGTTCAAAGACCCATGGTGGCTTCAGTGGGTTCTGAAAGATGTTTATTTGTGCTGGAAGAACTACAGCTTATGTTTTTGTCTTGTTTCTCTTCCTATTGCCTTGTGCCATTTACATGACAGAGGCAAACTGTCTTAATACGCTAGTTTGATTTCCACACAATGACACACAACACCCTACCCAATTTTGCATTTAGCACTTTATACGTTCATATTTGTTTTATTGTAATTCAATTCTTTCTCTTTTTCTCTCTGTCCTTTTATGAACTTAGTAGACTTAACTGTGATTGCAGAGGTAACGCTTTCATACTGGTTTTCAATTTGCAATTGAAAAACACCCTACAGAAAATGAATGAGGAGTTGTATGATGAAGCATTAATACCTGCTGAATAATTTTGCCAAGTAGAACATTGATTTTTGCAGGATGGGTGCCAGACAAACAAGAACAAAAATATTAATGCTCATATTTCAGTAAACAAGGAGGACTGAAGTTGTGAGTGAAGGAGAGAATTGAAAAGAAACTTAAAAAGAAAATGTTATGCCTGTACAGAAGATTTGTCCTTGATTTAATTGACTTTATATTCATGTAGGCAAGATATCTTGAACAAGCGCTCACTGAACCCAAGACCAGAAGGAAACTTTTAATTATAGACAAGCTGTGTCACCTTCTAACCCATTTGCAGTCTTATACCTTGTTTATCTAGGAAGAACCCAGAACACAACAGAACTGCTAAGCACTGAATGTAAGTGGTTTATTTAATTTGTTCTCAAATAATTTGGTAGAGTGACTACTACACATAGCATATTTTATTAAAAAGTGAGTGACTGGAAGGAGGACAGAGTGTTGTTTGGGTCTCTGTTCTGCCTGCTGCAGAAACTGCTGGAAGGAGGAGACAGTTTTCCTTGGAGCAACTGGAGAAGAGCTGAGTAGAAGAGGAATGAAAGCGACCTCGAAGGGGCTCGAATTCAGAAGGAGAACGGACTGTGCCAGGAAAAGACCCCACAGCAAAGGGCTTGGCAAGGGGGAAGAATCTCTTGTGAGCTATGTTGAATTTCTGTACCACTGTAAATTACTGGTTGGAAAGAATGAAGAAGGAGAAAACCACTTGGTTGGTACACTTGATAAAGGAAGATAATTTTTGTACTTTCTTATTTAGTTTCAGGATGAAGCATTGCCTTATTCTAACTTGGTATTTGTGCATGCTCATACAAACTTAGTGAATACCTCTTCTCTCTTGTTTTAGGAGGGAGGAAGCATTTGAAACTCAAGTTTCTGACTGAAGAGGAGGAGAAAAATAATACCACTACCTTCAGGACTGTAGTCTGACACTCAGTCTGAACAACACAGTACACAGACATAAAATTCACCTCCTTACTGCTACTCACACTGCTCTGGAGAGAACATCCAGGAGGTGTATTAGTCTCCATCCCCTGTAGCACTGTGCTGGGATCTTGCTATACACTGTACATGTCTGTTGCATCTGCTCCTTTGCAGAATCACTGCTCTTCCATTTATTAAGAACTGCACACATTTATTATTCCTTAATACAGACCTTTCTTTCTGCTGCACTAAAATACTTTTATTTTGTTAAGAAATCCTGCTTGCCAGCCAGTCAAGTGCTTCATAAATGCCCCAACTTCATTCTCATTACCATGATGTCAATCTTCATAGCATCTACAGGATTAGCAGCAGGATTTGTATTCTCAGTCACTACCAGAACATTCCCAAATCTTTCCAGTGTAGACATCTGTACTGTAGCCCCCTAATTCTGTCTGAATCTCTGACTGAATTCCATCTCAGTTATCTATAGGTTTTGTCTTCATGGGTGTACCTCCCAGGAGCATTAGACAGAATCTGTCTGTGCTTGACAAGCACCTTCCACATCCACAGGGCTGAGCATACTGCTCCAGATCTGCCTAGACATGATTAGTTATGATGGAAGTCATATTATTCAGAACTGTTTCTTTTTAGTTTAGTACTAACTGCAGGGGAGTCCTTGTGGCAAGGACAGACTTGCATCTGAGCTACAAGAGACAATGTCCTCTGAAAGCAGTAAAAAGGTACAGGTTGATCTGAACTAAGTATAGATATGTGATATTTTATTAATATAATTTTATTAATATAGCTTCTCTTCTCTACTCATTTCCCCAGAGTTCACTCTCCTAGGGGTTGAAGAATAAAATAATTTGTTGAAAAATAATTGGGCCATTGCAAACCAGAGAGTGTCAAAATAAATTTGTAGGCTGAGGGCTGACTGCTTGGGTAGCATGTGTGCTGAAAAAGGCCTGTGGGTCTTGCTGAACAGTAGTTAAACACTAGCCAACAGTGCACCCTGGCAGCAATGAAGACTAGCAGCTTACTGGGCTGTATCAACAGGAGCATTGCCAGGATATCAAGGGAAGTGATTATTCCCCTTTTTTTGGTGCTTATTAGATTCCATTTGTAATACAAACTATACCCAGTTTCAGACACCAACACAAGATAGTAACTGGATCATGTTCAGAGGAGGTCATCGAGATGATCAGGAACTGGAGCACTGTGAGGAGAGGCTGAGGGAGCTAGGCTTGCTGAGCTTGGAGAAAGGGTGGCTTCGGGGAAACCCAACAGCAGTTCCCAGTACCTTCACAGGAGTTATGGACAAGATAGATCCTCCTTATTGAGGTGAGAACAAGAAATAGTCATCATAAATCTCATACACCATGTAACAAAACAGATTTTTACAACGATGGTGATCATGAACAGGAACTCACTGCCCAGAGAGGATGGGGTCTCCATCCTTGGATGTTTTCAGGACCAAGCTGGAGATGGCCCTGAGTTCAGAGCTGGTCCTGCTTTGAGGAGATGGCCGAACTGGAGATCCTCTGAGGTCCCTTCCAACCTGAAAAAATCTGTCTCTAATTCCCAAGGAAAGAGAAACCCAGAGGGTTCAACCCCTCTCCTGATGTAACTGCAAATCATTGATGTGTCACCTCTTTTCCCCTGGTGTCACTGCTTGAGCACTGTGAGTATTTCTGGACATGTTCCTCTTCCTCAGCAGAGGTACTTTCTCAGCAACAACTCCACTTGTTGCACATTCCCTACTGTTAATATGGGGATGAAGTTGCTTGACAAAGAAGCTAACAAAAGGACAAAACTACAAAAGGAGCTTAAGGCAGAAGTGTCAACAGCACTTAATAGCTGTCATATTCTCCCTTTTTAGATGCCATCTCTAGAAGCTTGCATCTTTATTATCATATTGTGTTCAGTGTAGTCCTGTCCCCACATTTGGCCAGTCCTATGTGCTAAGTTTTCCATTGCTTTCTGGGCGAAAAAAAACAAACAAAACAAAACAAAACCAAAACCAAACAAAAAAAAACCCAAACACCAACACAAAAACCACCAAAAAATAAAAAATAAAAAACCACCAAAAGACTTCCCAAGCCCACCGAAACCCAACAACACCCCCCCCCCCCACCCCCCCCAAAATACCTGCATCTTTTTTTCCTTGGATTTGTGTCTCCTCTCATGGATATTCATTATAACCCTGGACAACTTTATTCTGACCATCACAGGAAAGCAAAGAAAAGAGAAAAGGGTGGGGTTTTCTTTAATACTGGTTATCACAGAAAAGAAGATTGCTGAGTTTCTGTTCTTTGTTTCTGGTTTTGTTTTTTTTTTTTTTTTCCTTGTTGTTCATTCTCCAGTTCTGTTTTCTCAATCACAAGCCCACCTGACCAAGACAGCATTAAGTGCACTAGGCTTTGGGAAGGAGGAAGGGACAAAGTGATGCCAATGATTGTTCTCACAGTCGTTGTATATAACTTTGCTTCACACTGTGCTGTCACAAAAAGGTAGGGGCTTCTTGCCATCTCATCATCTGAAAGCGCAGCAGAATTACACCAAGGATGACATGAAAAAGGATTTAAATCTTGAATTGGTATATACAGAATGAAAGGCGATTTCTGAGGATATGTAAGAAAATTTGCTCTAGGGAAACAACAGAAAGCTTTTAGAGAAATTTCATCTGTTTTAGCTGATTACTGTCTTTCTGCACTGTAAGTTAGACAGATTTCCATCCTTATTGTTCACAGCAAAATAGTATTCAGGTTTCAGTCAGCAGATCCCCCAAAGACTTCCCAATTTAACTAGAAAATTTCACTGTTGTCAGGCTTGTGTTTTAGTTTTTTGTATGAGTTGAAGCACTTCTTACCTTTGCATTAAAGTTACCTATGACGGATTTTTCTGAGGACCGCTGGGAATAAGATTAGGAAAGGCTGGCCCCAAGAAAGTAGGCTACTGACATGTTATACTAAACTTTGCACAAATACCATATTAGAATTCTGACTTAGTGTATTTTTCTTTGTATGAAAGAATGTGTGGAGAGAGTAGGACTTACTATACAATGTTATCTATTATTCATTAATGGAAAAAAAAAATATGCCATTTCAAGTAATGTAATAACCTGTTTCCCAGCAGGATCTAAATAAAGAGGAAGAATGGATGAGCTGTGGTTCATAGATGTCATGGTTTCAGCCAAATTTACCAAAACCAGCCCTTTCTCCCCCCCCCCCCCAAAAAAAAGGAGAGGAAGAGGATAAGGAGATTTACAAGTTTAGAATGAGCTAAACTACTTTGATGAAGTAAAAAATATTAAAATTAAAGTAAGAAGAAAATAGTGAAATAGATACAATATACACAAAGCCGTATTAAGCTCCCAGGATGATGATCACATCACCAGCAGGCATCGGGAAAAGTCCCAGACTGGATTCCATGATTGATAGGAGTTGGATTCCAGATCTGGAGTCAGGAATGCACAGACCGGGGTCCAGAGCAGATGAACAGACAGGGTCCTCCTGGGACATCGGCCATTGAAGGAAGAGAGTTGAACCTTTGATCCCTCAGCTTTTATACTGAGCATGATGCGGATGGGATGGGATAACCCATTTGGTCCGGTTTAGGTCACCTGTCATGTCTGCTCCTCCCCCCACAGGTGTGACCCCTCTATGCTTTTCTGCTTCTGACCCTCCAACAGGGCAAAAAACAATATTCCCTGTCCTTGGCTGTTATAGCAGTAAGTATAAGCAAGGGCCTCTCTGCACACCATTCCTTGGTATAATCAGGTTTTATCACTGTGAGAGTGAACAGTTTTCTGAACAATATAGTGTCAATTTCAGAGTTTAGTTAGAAGAGTCTCAGCTAAAAGGTAAAATTATTAAACAGAAAATTGGTTATGTTTTACCTCAAACCAGGACAATAGAGCATACTAATTACTATTAACTTCCTACTCAAAATCAAAGACCTAGAAATAGTCCAATTCTAACTATTCCTTGGGAAAGACAGGGAGACAAGAACCACAACATTCCAGAGATATAGTCAGTTCTTCAGTAGAGAAAGCAACAGTGCAGAGAGAGTGCTCACTTATAGAAATGTCCAACAAGAGGAAAGAAACAGGTGGACCCGAGGAGCAGAGTCAACTGAAAATGCGTAGCAGGTTCTGAGAAATGAATCAGAGGAGGAGACAGGGACTGATAATTAGTCAGGGACTGATAATTAGGTGATGCAGTACAACAATCAGTTTGGGCATCTGGGTTTGTTATTTGTTTTTTTTTCTACCATGATTTAGAATATGCATAATCGCGCAAAAAATAACTCTGCAGTTTAATATTCCAGACCATGGCTCAGCCAGAACTATCACTGAAACACCTTTGAAATTCAAGCCATTCTCCTGAGAGGCTAGAAATATATATCAAACTGAATCTGCTAAAATTAATATGAGATTTCTTGCATATTTCTCTCCTTTAATCTATATATCTCCCAGCATTTCAGATCACTTGCTGACTTGCTTTTCTTCTTCCCTTTTTCTTTTTTTTTTTGTTCCCCAAGGACTTGTGTTCACCAGTTTGAATACACAAATGTTCTCTTCTTTTTGCTCTAAACACACCCCTTCACTTGTTAATAGATTCAAATGCTTGTGCTCCTGATGGTTTTTGTCTGCTCTTGATTCGGACACAGAAATGTGTGTGTAGCAAGGAGTCTGAACAGAGCATGCAGCTGTTTGCCAGTCATAAGCTGACACATCATAATTTTGTCCGTTTGGTATCTTCCTTTGATTTAATAGTTATGTGAATACCATGACTTTATAAAAAAAAAAAGTATTCCAAAGGCTTGTCCATATGTGGACTTTGAAACAGCCTGATGCTGTACCAATCATACCACTTTCAGTTTGTGCAGGGTCCTTTTACAGTGAGATGTAGTAGCAGTTCTTTATATTGTGGCTGAAATGTGCTAGAAGCTTTACAAGCAAATAAACAACATCTAGCCTTGGCGGTTAAACTGGAATCAGTCCCACACATAATCACCCTAACTGTGCACATAATAGTAGCCCATAATTGCACCGACTTGTTAGGTGACAGCAAACTGAATCCTGATTTGGTTACTCTGGACTGTGGTGGTGTAACTAAGCAGAATTCGACTCTTGGGCCTAAGAGTTTAAAACTGTGCCAAGCCCCTGGCTTTTTCAGTAATTCCTATGGATTTATTTATCTTAACAGAAAATGTGGTTTACAAATTGATTTTGTTGCAGCTGCATGAAAAATATTTTATATACAAGAAAATAGTCTAAATGCTAGCTGACAACAGAAAGAGAAGTTAAAACTGTGCTTGGAAGCATCAAAATGCTCCCCAAAAGAACCTCTTTGCACCTAGGGCCTGGATGAAAGAGGGGCCATTATAAAATATTCTTTGTGTTGTGCACCAGTACTAAGCAAACAAATAGGCTGTATATGAATTTGTAGGCGCATCAGAATTTCTTGGTCCTTGTGACCACAACCATGTTCCTGTATTTGATGATCCAAGGGCGATCGCAAGGACTGTCTCATGTCCTTGGCCTCCCTCATTTTGGCAACGCCCCTTTCACTTTGTAAGTAGTATCTCCCATACATACGAGTCTGTGAGATTCTCAAGACACGACCAAAGGTGGTCTGAATTTAGCAGTCCAAAGATCTCCTGATTTATTGAGCGGGATAACCTTGCATTATCTTGGCATACCATCATGCAACTCAAAAGGATGCAGATTTGCGCAAAAATCTAGAGACATGCACCTCTTCCATGGTTAATTTTTTAACCTGTAACAGCTCATTCCAATGCCATATTATTTCTAGAACGTTGCCAGGGGATACAGTAAAAAAAAAAAAAAAAAACCAACCCAAAAAAAAGCAACATGTGCTGGCTTTGTTAAGTTTTGTTTTGTGGGTTTTATATTTGTCCAAAGATGAAACCAGAATGAAATTTTCTTTCTCATCAAAATACATTAAAACGTTTGTCTTGAAGGAATCTGTCTGCTGATCCGTCTCTAACTGTAGCCACATCCTCAAATGGCAGACACATGAGGTGGTAATTTGCTTTCTCAGCTTCCTTTCATGCAATTTTTCAGCACCAATAGAGGAGTAAATATTGCCTGTTAGTGTATAGTGTATCAGTCCCTCCATCTCTACTCAAGCACAATCAGAATAAATAATTACTGATGCAGTATGGTAACAGAGCTGTGCTGTGCCTCACACCGAGTAATTGTTTAAATATCTCCAAACAGTAAGAAATCTCTCCAGAAAGCATCAGCAAATTGTCGTCTCACTGCGAAAACTGAGCACACAATTTTCTGTAATTTTATCAGCCCATCAGTCTCACCAGTAAATGAACATTGGCACCAAGTTGTCCTCACTCCTTTAGGGTCATATTCTGTCTCTAGGTGTTTCAGCTCTTCATTCCTCCTCGCTGAGAGTTGCATGCCTGAATAATACAGAAATCACAGGGGTTAATAGTAAGGCACCTGTTCTTCATGTCTAGAGAGGGAAAATGAGTATAGAGCTTCGAGGGTACCACAACTCACATTTGGCAGGAGCGTATGGTTGTTATTAGTGTGAACACACAGGAGTAGCGTCATTTCTCTGTCTGAAGTGGCTGTCTAACTTTTCAAGGGAATACAGGGTTTCAAAGAATTGGAGAAATACAAGTTCAATCTGTTATAGATTAAATTAATGCCTTAGAAAGGTGAGGGCTTAGATTCCTTGTATAATTGATGGAGAAAGTTGTACACTTCCACTGTGTGACTCAGAGCACCCAATTTAGGAAAAGCTGCACATACCTCCAGTGCTCCTGAGGCTTAGACAACTCAGGCTAAAACAACTTTGGCAATTCCCGGAAGTCAAGCAGAGTGAATATTGCAACCCTCTTCTTCCTACCAAGTTCAAAACTTTCTTACATCAAACAAACAATCACAGAAAGCTACTCACACATATAAGAATTTTCACAGAATAGTTTGGGTTGGAAGGATCATTTAAAGGTCATCTAATCCAACCGCCCTGCAATGAACAGGAACATCTTCAACTAGATCAGGGTGCCCAGGATCATATCCAAACTGACCGTGAAAGTTTCCAGGGATGGGGCATCTATAACCTCTCTGGGCAACCTGTGCCAGTGTTTAACCATCCTCATTGTAAAAAATTTCTTCCTTATATCAAGTCTAAATCTACCCTCTTCTAGATTAAAACCATTACCCCTTGTTCTATCACAACACGCTCTGCTCTCCCCATCTTTCTTACAAGCTCCCTTTAAGTACTGAAGGGTCACAATAATATCTCCCTGGAGCTTTCTCTTCTCCAGGCTGAAAAACCCAAACTCTCTCTGCCTGGCCTAATAGCAGAGGTGTTTCATCCTCTTACCATTTTTGTGGCCTTCCTCTGGACCTACTACATGTCTTTCCTGATCAATTTCTTATACCTGAGGATCAAGAGCTCTTGTGCTCTATGGAAAGTGTCTTTAAAGAACTGCCAACTCTGTTCTGCTCCCTTGTCCCTCAGGGCAGTTTCCCAGGGGGTCCTATTTATTACTACAGCCTCCTATCTTGATGTCATGGATTAGCCCACTGCATTGGAGATCATCAAGTCTGGTATTGCACCTTCTTTATTGAGGCTGTCTATTACCTGGCTTAAGAAGTTATCTTTGATGAGCTAGAGGAACTTTCTGGGTTGCCTATAACTGTCATGTTACTTTTCCAGCAGATGTCAGAGTGGCTGAAGTTCCACAACAGGGCAAGAGACTGCAAGTGTGACGTCTCCTGTAACCGGAGTTAGAAGGCTTCATCAATAGGCTCCCCTTGATGGTGCAGCCTGTAGTAGACACCAATCACAAGGCTCCCTTTGGTGCCTCAGTCTCTTATCATTACCATTATTTCACTTTTCTGTGTTCTTCTCAAGTACCTATATTGGTTCATAAATGTCTGTACTTCAACAATAGCCATAAATAACTAAATCTGCACAACAATGAAGAGTTTACAGAGCGAATTTAGTTCCTGTGAATTATTCACATATATCTTGAAAGCAGAAAATGAGCTAGTTGATTTTAAGTACATCAGATTAAGGATAACAATAAATGTTTAGTTTTAAACATGGAGCTTCCTGAATTCAGGTTCATTCTGTCTGTTATCAAGATGGCATTAAAAGTGGCCATGGGTATTTGAAAGCTTTACCACCAGATCAATTTAGATTACTTATTGTAATTGAAGAAGCATTAGAATTTATGAGATAGCCACACATTTTTTATATGTCTTTGCATTCCGTATACAAATCTTCCTGCACAAAATACAGTTCCAATCAGCAGCCCCACAGCCTACACCAAGCCTGCATTTTTATCACCAAACTAAGGATCAGTACTTGTCAATTCAAAGCAGTACAGACAACGACTATCTATATTGTCTTTAAAGAGAGCATAGTTTTAATTTCTCCTGGAAATTCCTCCTATCTATTAAACAAAAAGCCTACCTGCTTGTTCTACAAAAAAATGAAAAATTAACCATGGGGTTTTTCTGGGAGTTTACATCATATTTGTCATATCCGCTAAATAAATAATTAAATACACAGAAGACAGAAAGTGCAGTGATGAGATAGCTACTTGTACTACAAAATTAGCTCTTTTACTCACAGTCAATAGCCTCTTTACAGAGTAGTTCATTTCAATCTCTGTATCTTCTTGAAATGAATTTGTAGTGAAAAACAATTATAATGAATATTTCCCTATTCCCAGTGTCTCTAAGTATACATATATTAAATTGATGAAGTCATATTAGTTGATATGTAGGTTTTTCTTTTGTATCTTCTTGTATGTATGTTTGTGTGCCTGTGAGTATGTGTGTTTGTGTGTGAAAATTTCCCAGGCAGGGCCAGATTTGGCTACCAGTACTATTGGTTTTGACAGCAATTGGGAAAGCAGTTGCAAGGATGTCTAGTCACATCTATGGGGCAGCAATGACTGCTCTCTGTGGAGTTAGACTGGGAAAATTGACAATTCCGTCCTGGCCACCACAGAGCTACTCAGGAGATCAAAACATATCATTTAAACCATCCTCATGATTCTGAGGATTCTGTTGTCTCAAGGTGTCCCTGAAGAGGGTCCATTACAGCTGCTGAAGGAAGCGATTTTGCACAGTGGATGCAGACTGAGTTAAATTTAAGAATCCTCTAAGGATTTGCCAAAAGCAGCTTGATTAAAACTGCACAGAGGGAGAATTATGCATAAGTGCTTAAATTCTGACTCTCATCAGGAGGACCACAGAGTAAGATGTGGCATTAGGAAAGGAAAGATTTCACTTACAAGTGCTAAATGAGCATGAAGGTAGTGAAAATTTCCCCAGCTTTCTTGAATTATTTCACTTCAAATCTATCTGAGGTTTTCAGGTGTACTACCAAAGGACCCAGGTTCATACGGCTCGAATGTAAAGATTATGTGTGATTTCACTCTTATCTCAGCAATAACATTAAAAGTAATGGCTGAAGGCTTCTAAATTGACTGAAGGGGTAGAGGATTCACATATGACTGTAGTCCTACAGAAGCTAACTGGCAGCTGAGTATAAAACACAAACATTTCTGAATGTCCACGTGGAAAGAAAAGTTATGGTCAAAGATCATACCTTCTTGGTCATCAGGAAATGTAAATAAAGTGTGTAGGAGAAGCAGAATTTTAGATCACGTTGCATGAGGCAGCATTGCTTTCGCATGAGCAAGGCTAATGAGTGAAAAGGCTGAAGAATAAAACAGGGGAAGGATGTGGCCTCCTATCACTTACCTCATCAACATTTACAAAACATACTACAAATACAATATATATGATATTCTGTGATTCTGTGATTCTGTAAAAAGGGATTTTCTAAGCCTATGAGAAGAGTAGAAATGTCAAAAATCTAAGTAAACCCTGGAATACCACTGACAAGGATTTGCTTGCATTGGGAAACACTGCTAGGGCCCAGTCACTTGAGTAGCCCAGGTCACTGCTCTGATCTTCAGAGAGCTTTTTTCCACCGCAATAACATGAGTAATCTCACGCCTATTCTTTGATCTCTTACCAGATTTGGGAAGTCTTTTCTCTGGATGATGGCTTATTCTCAGGCATCTTTACCTCACTGAATTCTGCAGGTGGAGCGCAAAAATGTTTGCCTGCAGTCAGGCAAATCTAACAGAGAAGCTGAGATCACAAAGTTAATCACTTTCCTACAAGATTCACAAAGCCAGCAATTTGAGTAGAGAAGGCAACTTAAATGTTCATAATGTTGTTTCTAAAAACTTGCAGGTACTAACTTCTGTAATCAAACATGGCAGCCTGCATTTCACCATCAAAGTCTACATTAAGAGACTGAGATATATGACAAGAAACTCTTTATAGTTAAATAGTTGATCAACGAAGAAACACAAGTCCGTGGAAAACAAGCTCTGTATCTCACAAACTACTGCAGTTCAGTTTGCTTTTTGTTTTTTGTTTGGTTTTTATTAAAGCAGTGTTACAAAAGTATGGTATTTCTTCATTTTGCTCTTGTCTTTTTTTTTTTTCTGGTAAAAGTGATTAAAAAAAAAAACCTTAAAAGGAAAGAAAAAAGAAGTTAAAAAGTGTAAGAAAAGGAATTTCTCTTTTCCTGTCAGAAAAGCTGAGTACTTATGGCCATTTATTCCTGCTCATATTTGTGTTTGTTGCTAAATACAGTGGTTTAAGAATCAACTATCATGGAGCCCACTCTACCTCCACGCAGCTGCTAAAAATACTTCTGTTCGATCTGCTGTTGTGTATTTGGGATGTTTGCTCTCACCCACCAATTTTCCTTCACGGAGCCTTACACTGGCAGTATTCTGAAAAAAAAACTCCTGAGGAATTTGAGACTGGATTTTTGCTGTTTATTTGTTTGAGGGGGGTTCAGGGACAGAGTAGGGAAAGTGCTCGTCTTCTTAATCAGACTCTCTGCAGCAACTTTCCTTGTTGTATGAGGAAGCCACAAATAAGGGGAAGGGATAGAAAGTGCAGAATTAATGTCCCTGGAGTCCAGCGAAGAGACGGCTGTATAGTAGGTTCTGTACCTGGGAAATGCCAGATGTCTATACATTCCGGAGTGCAGAAATTACCATCGAAACTACGTGTTTGTCCAGCTAAACAGCTCAGAGGCAGAAGCGACAGTCACAGGGGGTTATTATTAGACGCATGGAGTGATCCCAGCTCCTGCCAGGGGAACCCAAAGCATCGGTGCAAATCATCTCTGTACAGGCTGGTCCCTTTGTCCCCGACTCCAAGGAACCTGCACACAGCCAAAATCTGTTGCAATTTATCTCTGTTTTTTGGTTGGGTTTTTTTTGTGGGTTTTTTTTGTTTGTTTGTTTGTTTGTTTGTTTGTTTTGTTTTTTTTTGGTTTTTTTTTTTTTTTTGACCCACTTCTTTCTAAAAACCCAGCAGGTGTGATGGAGAGAAAAACTGAAACAAACAGCACCATCTACTGGGCACAGAAAACAAGCAAGAGCAGTAGATCCTCAGGGGCATAGGATGTTCAAAGTCTCTTTCCCATAGGCTGGGTTTTTTTAGAGAGAATCTGAAATGGAAAAGGAAACTATTATTTCTGTGAGAATGTCCTGGACTGCTCAGCATAGCTGTGTTTTGGACAATTATTTTCACTGAGGCTAGGAATACAGATCAAAATTTCTTTTGAAATTGGGTAATGAACAGCTGGGTCAGGTTCGTTCAAAGCTTTCCTTTCAAATCCAGATTGCTTCAAAAATGAAGCAAATAACAAACTAAAACTGATCAAAACCAAGTTGTCTCTACTGCGTAGTCTTGATATAGTTCCATTAGAAAAGTAAGGAAACTGAGAAAAAAAGTGTTATTTAGAATAAAAAAAAAATTTCTTGGAGGCACCTCACTCCATGCTGCACTTACCTGGGTTTGGAACATGAGCTTGGGAGGCTTCTTGAAAGGGAAGAACAGACATTTATTTTCAAGAGAAGCTTTTTGTCTGCATTTTTTAGTCTTAGATAATAAGTATCTCTTAGCTGGGAGGCCATAAATTGAAGCAGTGAAGAAGGAGTATTCAAGGTGTTTAAAGACTTGTTACCAGTCAGGTGACTGTCTCAAAGGTGTAGTTTTATGAACCTCCTTACAAGGGGCTTTTCAGACACCAGAATGTTTTTCTCCATGCTGGTTCATACATGTAAACATTATTGCTTTTTTTGCAGCAGTCTATTTCTGTGGTAAAAGCCTGCCAGCATCAAAATAAGTCACTGAGCATTTTATTCCCTGTTGATGCCATCTGAGGCACAGACATGGAAACACAGGCTGAGTTCTGACTTCTCAAACCATTTTACTGAAAGACATGATTCTTCCCATTACACCCACCAAAATCACTCTGCCAGCAATTTGCTGCAATTGCATCCCTACCACCACAAGATGAAACCAAATTTAGTTTATAAGACATTTCTAAATGTTAACGGCATTATGATACTTGAGATATACTAGTGTCGCTGCAGAAAACAGCAAAAAACTCTAGTGCACATAACATGAAATTGCATAGTCCAAATTAAACTCACATCTGCCTTTCGCTAGAGGCAAAACACCAGGGCAGAAAAATTAAATCTGAGGAAGCTATGATGTTCCACCAGCAGACAAGAGCTTCCTCTGGAGGAGATGAGGCATCTTCTGAACGTATAGAAAAGGAGCACTTTTCTGACAGAGCAAATGAGGATGCAGATCAGTTTGTTCTAGTTCAGGTTTCTGAAAAAAATGCATTTTATGCTGGATCATTTATCTCTTCTTACCTCTCAAATGAAAACAATCTACTGTTAAGTCTTTACATTAGTACCAAAACATCTCTTAACCTGGCTTCCTTAAGCAGATTCACTGCAAGAACACCCAATCCTACCTTGTTTCTACCCCAAAAACTTTTATGATTTAAAGGACAGTTTGCCTTCCCCTTTCCTAATTCAAATCCAGACAGCTGTCTTGGTTACAACAAAATATATTGTAATTTAGGGAGGTTACAGTTTGCCATTACACACCTGCTTGGGGGATGCAGCCCCCCACAGTCTGGATGGCTGCAGCATCATAAACGGATTCCCCTCAGAGCTGATGATGCTTCTGAAGAGTCTCACACTTGCACAGGGTCAGAGTCTGCGTCAAGTGTAAAGGACACTGGCTGTATGACTCTTGAAATGGGACAGCTGATCTTATCCTAAGAGAGCACTGACTTCCAAATTAAGAGCAGGGTGGAGTATCAGAGTCATAGAGGAGGTTATCATTATCATGTTTGGTATTTTTCTGTTTCATTTTTGTTTTTCTGTTTCCATGGAAGTGATTGGCATTTGCTATAACCAATTTAACTTACCTCTTTCCCAGATTTCAAGGCAGGAAATTATACTAACACCCCTTGGAGAGGGTGATGTGATTTTCACTTTACAGACCTCAGTCTTTCTCCCAGATTCAGCTTCCTTCACAGGGGAAATTGATTCTGAAGTGATATTTTAGTGATTTAAATAGTATCAGATGTTTTTTGCTGAAGAAAAAGAATCACAAGTAGCAATTTACCCTCTACAAGAACAAATCTTTTCTGTGTAAACAATAGCTTATTTCAGGATTTTATATAAACTGATGCCTGGTTAAAAGGATTTTCCAGGTGGCCATAGTGTATGTAGCTCCTGTCATTAGCACTCCTGAAGTGGTGGGAGAGCTTTTTTGTAACGTGAGAGGAACCTGGTATTGTTGGATCACCTCTTTTCTGTCCATATCTGCATGGCATCTTGCCCTGACATAGCTAACAAGCATTGAAAGGAATTCGTCTTTTTGAATATTGGTTGGAGTAGGTGGCTATAGCATGGAGCTTTCTTTAACACACACCAAAAAACTCAGTGACAAGATAAAATAAAGCTTCTACTTTGGAAAAAAAACCTGTAAAAATCCTTTTGAGAAATGTTCTCATTCACAAAGCTCTAAGTGAAAAGCTTCCCTTCCTGATGAGACTACATGATGAGGCATCATGCAGATACTGACACATATGCTGGCTTCTGACTTCTGAAGAATGACCCTGCACTTCTCTCAGTCCTCTGCAATACATGTTGATTTTGTATTTACCAAGGAGCTTCTTGCTATCAATCCATTCATTAATCCAACAGAGACTGTTAGGGACAGAATTATAAAGCCAGAGTGACACCTCAGATCTTTGGTGATGGTCTTGATCTCATCTTAAAGTATTTCCATTCATTGGAAAGGATGAAATAACTCTAATGGCAAAAAACTGTGGTCCTCATAAGCCTCCCGGTCCTTATTCAGAGATGATTCTGGAACAAGGAAATAAGGAGAAGGGCAAGAAGAAAGATTGAAGCCAGGCCAGAATCTTGCCTCTGTCTCCAAAAACCTCTCTGCAATGATGGGTAAGAAGAGTAGGCAATTTAACTGTAACCCCAAGGATCCAAGCTTGATCTTAAAATCTTCTCTGAAGGTTACATTTAGATCATTGCTCCACTGAGCATCTCACAGTCTCTTTTTGTGTCCACAGGACTCCATAAGAGAGGTTGTATGTTAATGCCATTGCCTTAATTCATCTATCAAACATGCCATCAAGATATCTGCTGGCCACTTGAAAGTCGTCAGTGCCTCTGACTGGACAAATACTGTTTATAACAAAGGCTTCTCCAGTTTTCAACCTGATCTTTTACCCTATTGGATAGATCATTTACTTGGTCTAGGCTTTTCTGGCCTTCAAGGTCTCTATGCCTTCATGATGCTATTTATATTCCTTATTTGAATGTATGATTTGGACACATTTCTTGATGGGCTGCTGGCCCCTGCCCTCAAAAATCCTACCACACCCTCTGTTACTAAATCTGCCAATAGTTTCATTCTGCTGTTTTCAGGCATTCATTCTCCTTCCATTTTATCCAAAGATTAGATTCCCCCCTGACATGGAATTATCCCACAGGATACACACCAGCAGCTGTCAGTCCTGATCTAAATGGTGGCTCAGAGATGCCTCTGAATCAAGGGAAATCTGTACATATTCATAGATGTGCTGCAGGTCCACTCCCAGACTCCTGCACATTGTATTCATTATTCTGGTAAACAGGTGAAAAATAATCACCAAGGACTGGTTTTGGTGGTGAACCATAAAGAGTATTATCTGAGAGCCATTACAGGATATCTTAGTCACAGCTACACTGTTTTGTGACTCTCGCTAATGTGTCTTAATCTAATGAATGTGGTGTTCATAAACGCAGAAGGAGCTCACTGTTTTTCCCAGTATGCATTGAAGGCAAAGCATGTGGCAACCTGCTCCCACACCATTACGGTCTTAATGAGATGTTGCAGCAGGAGATCAGAAAAGAAGAGTTAAGAATCAAGTTGGACAGGGTTTTACAAGTAAGTTAGAGAAGTGGGGTCATCATAATGAAATTTGAAATTTCAGTTTGGAAAATCTGGGGTGTATGGGTTATCCAATAGATCAAGTGCTGAAAGCAGGATTTTCATCCCAGTGGAGTGGAATTCAGGACATTTCTGGTAAGCACAGAGATGGAATCGTGCTCATTTCCCAGATGAATTGCAGCAATCCAGGATTGAGGTCATTGACAAGACAATCTGGGACTCTCCTGCTTGGTGAATAAAATCACTACATCTGTTCCCTGCATATATTATCCCCTAATCTTGCATTAGATGTTTCATGTTTTAAAAAAAAAAAAAANAAACTCTCAAAAGCATAAGCAGACAATTCATTTAGAAATAGAAAGAAATCTATACAGTCATTTCTGTTCTTAAATACCCCCCAGCCAACTGAACAAAACTAATCTGATACAAGTAATTCTGGATATTGCCTATCCTGAAGGTAAGAACTACACTTGTCAATGTGGCTTCATTTCACATTCTTTCTCTCCCCCCTTCCTTTCCTTTCCCTTTCCCCCTCCTCATCCTCTCTCCACCATGCTATGGAAGCGGGCTCTAATTTTTCTTGTTAGAAGAGTACTGGAATGGGATCCCAACGCTGAGCCTTCTTTTCCTCTTAATAATAATATAAGACAATATGAAAATATGACTAAAGGCAGGTTAGCTTGGCTTTGGTCTTCTCTCTTTCATGTAGAATGGAGTTTAACTAGGAATTTTCCATAAACTGCTCTGAAGTAGAATCTGTGTCATGGTTCCCTCTGAGAAAATGCAGGAGTGATGGTGCCTTGCAGCAGTGGAGTTTTATGTGGGTCTATGACTTGAACATCGCTTCTCAGTACTTTGCACTGATACACTGGACTAGTAAACAGCACTAACATCCCCAGAAGACTTGATATCATCCCTGTGGTATGCCCGCTCCAAAGGAGTGTTTGATACCATATGTCTGACTAGAGTGGAAGACCACATTTCCATCCCAGCCACTTTGTGCCTGGCCCTGCTTTGTCACACTTGTCCTGAAACTGCCACCATCTTGGCTAAACTGAGCATCCCTGGGCTGTCCCCAGGTCTGGAAGTCAGATTAGTAAATTAGACATCCCTAGCCAGGTTCCTCCACGAGAAATTTCCAGTTAATTTTAAGTCAAAGATACCTTATATACATAAGGGATTGCTTTCAGACATGCTCTCAGCAGTACTTCCTATTAGCTGACTTAGTTCTTCCCTCACTGTAGAGCAATTTTAGGCCTCTGATGCCTAGCTCATGCATTCTCCTACATGACAAGAAACATAAAAGTTAAGTATTTACATGGCTCAGTAAGCCTCACTCCTAGAATATTAAACTTACTGACTCTGAAAAGGTGGCTCTGGTGCCTTCTTTTAACATAAAAACCAGAAGATATTAAACTCTTACTTATTGCTTCAGCAGATTTTAGTGTTGTGGGTGTAAATAAATGCTTTGCTATTAGGTTAACCATGGTGAGAAACCTCCACTGTTGCTGCACTATATCCTCTGGGCACACTTTCTCTAGGGCTATTCCCTTTTCTTTTGCACCGGGTCTCTGCCAGCCCTGTCACCAGAGCATCTGGATGCCTTCCAGTAGGGGATGAACAGCTGTCACACAGCTGCTTTCTATCTTCTCATGCCTGAGGAAAACCAGGCTGTCAGCCTTGCACGAGTACCAGGTCTGACTTAAATCATCATTTCCCAGAAACAAGATCACTACTCTTGTATTTAAATTACTGTACAGAAAAAGATATTCTACTAAATAAATCAGTCTTTCTTTCTCCCTCCCTCCTTCCTTTCCTTCCTCTTTCTGTTTCTCCTTCCCTCCTTCCTCCCTTTTCCTTCTCTTCTTCTCTCCTTCCCTCCCTGTTATTTCCTCTCTCCATCCCAGATATACAGGTGTGAATTTATTGTTGATTCTTCCTGAAAAACCCATTGTAAGCCACCAGCTGAGTTTCTATAGAAAGAAACAGCCACATAAATGTTTGTATGTTTAGTGATATTTGTGGCAAAATAATTACACCCAACCCTAAACAGAGAGATTCCAGAGTTCTGCTAAAAGATGCTGCAGGACTGGGATGGGTATCAGGACATGCACCTGGGTTTTTTTTCCCTTTTTTCTTCCCTCCCCCCCCCGCCCTGAAGTCTTCCTGTGAAGACTGTGAGAAAATAAACTAGTCCGTTCACATATGTAGCTGCTTTATTAAATCCATCTTCAATCAACCACAAAAATGAAATGTAATTCAGCCTCCTCAGGTAGAGTTGACAGTTCAAGAAAATGTTCAGGGCTGGCGACTGACCCAGGGCGTTAATGCATTCCACCTTCTGCTGGGCGCTTTTACTTCTTGAAAGTCGCCACCCCTGACCTGACCCAATTTGAAGAAAAATCGTACCCAGAAGTTGGCCTAATCTTGCAAACAGGTATCACAGCTCTGATGAGGATGACAACTTCTCGGGAAGGAAGGTAAAAACAGGATGATTTGTCCTGCCACATGGGTAAGAGCTGCATGCTGAACTGACATCAGATGTGTGGAAAGGAAAAGCAGGATTTGTTCCCTGTCTCCCCTCTGCTGGCAGGTGTCACGGCAATACAAATATGTCAGAAGCCTTTGGCTGCAAAAACAGCAGAAAAAAAGAAGTGGGAAAAATATGTCAAGGAATTAGAAATGGGAGGACAATGGCTTTTTTGTTTTCACTGCAGCTTTGTGTATGTGTCTTCATGTGATTACCAAGGGACAGAGAGAAACTAAAGAAGGAAAAAAAAAAAAAAAAAAAAAAAAAAAAGACACAATTCTCCTCCTCTAAATCTTT
>VXBJ01008167.1:123406-137593 GCA_013400055.1 Nycticryphes semicollaris
AAAGACAGCATTCTCCTCTCTTAAAGCTTTTCTTAAAAAATGCTTCTTGAAAACGAACTACCCCCAGACCTGGTATCATAAGGGAAAAGTGCTTTTCCCTTACAGTGAGATCTCAAAATTAGTACTTACAACGCAGCACTCATCATCAATCATACATTGTCCATTCTTTATTGAGTTAGCACCTTTACCACACCAGTATTTTCACATTTTATTAAATTCTTTTGACTTTTTTATTATTCATTCCCTCAAACACTCACTTCCTCACAATTTGCTCTGGTTGTGGTCTGCAGCATTCAACAGAAGCAGCACAAAACCTCCAGCATGTCAGAACCTCAGGACCAAAGAACTTGAGGGAAAAAAAAAAAAAANACCCAACAAATACAGCCCTTCACATAATGCCTTTTATATTCCCTCGATAGGAAATTCACTGTCACACAGACTTCACTCAGATAGTATTGCATTTTGGATGGAGAAGGATCAAGAGTATTTCAATATCCCATCTTTAATTCTCCTAAGGTTAAGCCTTAATCATCAGGCAATGAAGTATCCTGAAGAGAAGGAAAGGGGAGAGGGGAGAAGGATGCAAGCAACTCAGTTGCTTCATGGAAACTCTTGCATTTTATGTTAAAATATTTACACAGTAACTGAATTTTCATTCCTTGTTTTTCACAAGGTGAGTCTTACCACATGGTGAAGGTCTTTCTCTCCATGAGAATACACAGCAGGACTGTGGCATTGCTGGTATCCTGTAATCGCCAGACATGGAAAGGTAGGGAATCAAGCCTTCTTTCCAGTTTGTTAGAGGGTTTGGACACTGAATTGTCAAAATAAGTGATTACTGAGAAGAGAAGGAAGTGTCTGAGAAGCCCAGTCCTAAACTCTGAAATCTCTGAAAGAAATGTATTCTCAGGTGCCTTCTCAGCACTGAGCTTTTGCTGCTCTCTGTTCAGGATGTCTTTTGCAGGTCCCATTTCTGTGTTCCTACTTCATTGTCACCATGCAGGGAATCCAAGCATCTCATTCAGGGTTGTGAATTAATTTAGGAGTTGGGGAACCTGAATCTCCTGAGGTGCCCAATGTTCATTTGCTCATGCAGAATCTTGGAGGAGTGCTTTCACCTTTACTCAGCCTTCACCAGGAATACACATAATTTTAATAATCTCTAAGACTTCAGAGGGTACCGAAGTATTTGGAGCAATATAATGTATTAGCTTATCCATAATTTCTGACAGAATTTCACTGGTTTGTGGCAGTGACAAGAAAAAAGAAGGCATGTTTGATACTGGTGTCTGTCTAGAAGAGTGCAGTTACTGTTGGACCCAACCCAAAGTTTCTCAGAAATACATGTAAAACCTGTATTACCACCACCATCACCACTGTTGTAAAGAAGTGCCAGCATCCAGCTTGCCTTTTCTGGGCTCCCACAGGAAATCAATGCTTTCTGCTGCTCCCAGCAGTCTGCTGGGGACTTTATGCGTACCTGGAGCAGCTCGTATTGGCCTTGCGCTCCTCAGTGCTGAGGAACTGCCACCACAGGGACTAGGAGAGGACTCTCACAGCCATTTCACAGGTACACTTCACCTCAGTGTCAGTCCAACACTGCAGAGCAGTCATGGAGAGACTGAACGTGCGCGTAGACTTGGCTTACATAGGCAGAGGGAAAGTATAGTCAGCCAGAGGGAGAGCAGCAGCACACATAATTACATGAACAAATTGAAGCATCCCCTTGCTTTTTGACCCAAACTGGAAAGGATCCTGCCACAACCAGCACGTAATTTCTCCCACTAACCAACCATAAGAGGCAGATACGTAAAGACAGGAGACCACTGGTTCTTTCAGATCATAATTTAATTAACTGTGATTTTTCTAACAAGCACTTTTTTTTCTTTTTCATTACTACAAAGAAAAGGACCCCAGGCTGATCCCACAGGCTTCCAGGCTTTAAGGACAATAACAGTTTAATGAGATAACTGCTGTTGTGTTTATCCTCCTGCCACAGGCACAAACACTCCCCAAGCTGGAGGGGACCAGCTGAGATTGGAGCCAGCCCACCTAGGACTCAAGATGCAACTCAGATAATTTCTGTGAGCTGTGTCCAATTTGGAGCCAAATTATCCTGAGGCATTTTCCTGTTGTGGTGTTAACAGCCTTGGACCTTTTTTCAGATGTGTAACTGTTTAAGAACCTGGCAAAATTTAAAAATGTAGATTGTTTTGCCAATGGCCTCCACTCTGTCCCCCTTTCTTCTCTCCAGGGAGATGCTCTGCTATTTCTTTTCTATGTCTGGAATTTAGAGGGAGGCTCTTGGCAAAGTAGACCATCATTTTAAGTTAATAGTGCCATCTAGCGATATAAGGGTCACATATATACTTCTGAGTCATCAGGCAAATCTGCAACGCTCAGGGTCTTCCCCGGGAATTATCCGTCTTGTATAATATTTAATCACGTCCCTGTGGCATCAGGGTGACCTGTCCCAGAGGCAGGCAGACTCTTCACACACTCCTGACAGCTTCCCTGGAGGTGGGAGCAAAGATGAGTAGGCAGTATCCAGCACTTGGGAAAAAAGAAAACTCATCAAGATCTGTACATGAGGTTTCCAGATACTCTGCTTAGCACTTACAGGAATGGGAGAAAGTAACCCATGTGGTCCTGTGATGCCTTAATATTCCTGCTAGATATATATACCTATGTTCCACAGATATATACATATGGATATTTATGAATATATGCATCTATATTTCCCCAGCAGCAAATATAAATATCTCTTGAATCCTCAAAAAATAGCAACCGGATTCCCTGAGGTTGTATTTCATTAATCTGCTTCCAAACAGCAGGAAAAGGCACGTGGACACATGCTCGCAGAGTAACCAATCCCAAATGACAACTGTATATAGACGCATGATCATTTGAACTATTTCACTACTGCAACATAACCAAATGTATGCAAAATCTCAAGGGATCTTTAATATGCTGCAGAATTTGAATTTGCAAGAGTAGGTACAATGAAAGTTTATTCTCACTCCCATTGTGAAGATTTTTCTGTATACTCTCTCTGTGTACAGTTCAGAGTTTGCCTTCCTGCCTGTCCCTTAAGATATGAATGAATACCTGAGGACTCCTTTTTAAGCCTGCAGCATGCAATGACAACACTTTCTGTCATTTATTTTAATGAGAAGGCAGAGCAATATTATGAACCCAGGCTCTGAGTGAATCTTTCATTCCAGTTGCTGAAGGGCTATGCTAGATGACGCATTTCTGCGCCTCCTAATAGCTAAGGGAATGAAATGGGGTACAAAGGTGCGCTCACTTTCCTGAATAAAAGGAAAAGTGCGTCTTGAAAGAAGATCTGCAGGGATTTGTACCAGTATGCTTGTGTCAAAACTCTGAAAAGAGACCTGACTGCTCTTTGCTTGGCTTGTATTTACTGCGTACCTCATGTTTCACAGTTTTCCCTAAGGACTTCTAACCACTGGGACAAAAAAACAATCTGCCTCTTTGCCTTGCCCCACTCATCATTTCCTTCTGGTTTTAATTACTGGTGGAGTTTGTTTGTTTGTTTGCTTGCCACTGACACTTCGGAGTTTACCCAGGGGTGCAGGGTGGGATGTGCTGATGACAGGAGCTATACAGAAATTCCTCCAGAACCTGGATGGCATTTCTTCAACACACACTCAGGGTTGAAATGAGTTTCAGGCTGCAGGCAGAAGGATATTTGCGGGACAAAGCTCTGCAGACCTACAAACTATGGTTTGCTTCTAGAATCACATAGGAATTTTTCCTAAATCATCAGTGGCTTTTGTAGGAGGTGAGTATACTGGCAATGCTCAAGAGCTCTCACATTTTTTTTTCCTTTGACACATCATATTTGGAGATTTTGGTCTTTCACTATAGAATTTAAGTTTCACATAGATGTTTAAAAGCATTTTCTGCCCCAGGGTTTGAAGTATATGTTCTGTGGACCAAACATTAATTGCATTGTTTCTTGCGCATTTGAGGGCTGGACTTTATGACCTCAAAAGTTGCCTTGTACTCCTAATATCGTTTTCCTTTCCTGCTATTTTTGCAGCATTGTTTTCTTTAAATCTTAAAATAGCTACAGCTTCTAGCTTGAAATCAAGTTGAAAAACTAAGATATGACCAAACAAAGCCTGGAGATATATATCCAGGGACTTGCTTTCTGTCTCTCCCCTTACCATTTGGTACCCAAGACTGCAGAAAATAAATGCACTCCTGGAAGATTCTGTCTGAAAGGCTCATCTAAGGAATAGCACATGGCTACAGTGAGGAGCTGCAGGGTCTAACTGTTCTTTCCGTGATTCAGACAGGGAAATTATGTATATATGTGACACACAAAGGCTAACTACAGTCCTGCAGCCTCTAAAGATCCTGCGGAAGAACCTTCATGAACCCCAATGTGTATAATTTATTACACAGTAGGTTTAGGTTTTAATAGCTATGTGTGTCTAAAATAAAATTACCCCCTTATTATCTTCATCAGTGGGTCTGTAGGGTGTAAAGAAAGCTCTGATGTTTTTTTCAGAAGTGGGAGAGAATTTCACACCATTCTGAATGCTGTTTGCCTGCAGGTAAAGTGCGTCACTCTACCACTTAGAGCCAATTATGAACTGATTGACCTGTGGTGACATGGAGACATCAGGCAGGATTTAGTTTGCCTTTGCAGAACAGAGGAGGTAGAACCCACACTGGTGTTCAGGTGTCTGGGATATTTTCATATCTGGATTTTCTATAGCCTTTGGATATATGTTACCTGACATCATCTTTACAGGGCCCGTCTTTGGGCCAGGTGAAAATGTAGTGGTGTGTGATCTTGTAGAGGATCATATCTTCGTGAGGTGTTGCAGTGCTCTGTGTTGTGGTCAAGGCCGTGCAGCAACACACCGATTGCCTTCTCT
Source organism: Nycticryphes semicollaris (assembly GCA_013400055.1). Classification (NCBI taxonomy): domain Eukaryota; kingdom Metazoa; phylum Chordata; class Aves; order Charadriiformes; family Rostratulidae; genus Nycticryphes; species Nycticryphes semicollaris. The sequence goes on from VXBJ01008167.1 coordinate 128,320, forward strand.
TTCCTTTTCAAATGTGGATCAGTGTTGCATCTGTCCCAAGTGAACAGATATACAAAGATAAATATACGGCTGTATTCCTTGCAGATTTTTACAGCCAATTTTCTGTCTTAGGTTCAAAATTGAGAACCAGACCCTGCCCCCTGTCCCATGCAACCTCAGTTCCCATATTCCCATCTATTTTGTCAAGCTGAGTGGCGAATACATTAAGTGAGAATTTGAGGAGGGGGAGTTGTGAAGCTTATAATGTCTTAGGACTTGGGGTTATCTAGGGTTTTTTTGATGGGATGCCATGTTCTGTTTGCTCTTCACAAAGAACATCAGCCCACAGGTTGGTAGGCAAATGCCTGCAAGCATGTCAGCTCTGTGACTGTGACACATGTTGTTCTTATCCCTGAGTGTAAGGTGAGTGCTCAGTAACTGCTGTTCCCTGCCTTTCTCAAAGTACTCGTGTCAGCTTTCAGAAGAGGAACGTGCTGTCATGGATCTGAATGAGGTAACACTTGTGTTTGGAGCAGTGGGTGTGAAACATGTCTACAGACATAAAGTCACTTCTCTAAAAATCAGTGTGCTTGGTTCCTCTATGCCTGCACTTCGGCTTGTTGATTTCTGTTTTAATCAGAAGATAAGGGACTGAGCAGAGTCTCCCTGCATGTCCAGGCTCTAAGCCAGGGAAGGACTAAAACTGTGCAGTCAAAGCAAGCTGGTGGTGGAGCAGTTGTAAGGCTCAGACCCAGACATTCCCACCCCTTTGCCACCACTGCTCTGCATCCTGCAGGTCTCTCAGAGCGGAAGGCAGGCAGGGCCATATCAGCAGGTTACATTATTCTCCTCTGGGAGAGTCACACTAAGTAGCACTCACAGGTCTGGGCAGGGACTCTTTCTTATCCTCACTGCTGACCAGAGGCCATTGAATCTCACAGGTGATGGCATCATGCCCTGATGAGAAATAAAAATGTCCTGTTCACAGAGGGTCTGTTGGGTTCAGGGGTGTGGCAATTTACCTACTGCTTCCACCAGTACTGCTTAAAGAGTTAGGTATCCATCTAGGATAGCAATTTGAGAGGGTGATTCACCAGACCTGTTTTAAATATCAGTCTTAGAATGACATGATTCATTCTCTGGAGCAGCATCTTTCTCTCTGTCACAGAGTGCTGAGGAATCCTAGACATCTACCTGGCATCTGCTGAATGAATGTGTGTCTACCATGCCGGTATTTCTATATAATCAAGTCATACTACATTCCCTGTATTAGAGTTTAGGGACCTCCTAAAGTTCATTGATTGTATGAAATTACCTTTGTTAACTAAAATAACAGATTCCACATGCAGACACCTGCATTGTAAACATGCACCACTGGATGAGGTAAACCCTCCATTAGTTTGTACTAAACCCCACATCTTTACGCAGATACTATTGGGTGGAAGAATCCCACTCTTTGTGGTCATTCAGCTACTGTATCTAAGAGGTCAAATATTTAAAGCAGAATGCTCTGGGCAGGACAATGGTCTTTAGTTTACAATTCTACTAATCTGTACAGCTTTCTCATATGCTTTATGGAGAGGATGAGGTATATATAACACATATAATACATCTACAAAGATGTCAGAGTGCTAAGACTCGTTTCCCATTGACTTCAGTGGAAACGTGAATTTAAAAAATAATAAAATGATAATAATAATAATAATAAAAAAACCCAAATAAGAAAATGAAACTATAAATAAGTAATAACCTGAGTAAACACAGAATCTGTTTCTATGACTGGAACAATAATGGTCCTTTCAAAAATGCATATTTGGATCATCAAATTCATTTTTTGAAAAGAAACCCTCTTTGGAGCAATTTCAAATGTATGTTGTTAGTCTAATTAGCAATGAGTTTGTCACATTCCCAGCTTATTCACAGGAGAATGCATTCTAGAGGGTTGCTGCCTTTGTTTGAACTCATTAAGATTGTCTGTGAAACTACAATCACAAAACATATACATTTGCTTATTTTGGGGGGAAAAAAAAAAGTAGAGATCTACTTGGAATAAGCTGTGACACATTCAGACTGTATAAATAAGTTCTTTTATATATTCACATCGTCAATACCTTGTCTCATTTGCTCTACTCCTACCTACATTTACAGGAAACACCTTCAGCCCAGAACTAACAAATACTACAAATATTACAATTTCTTTACAGCTTGATAGCTCATGAAAGAGAGCATTTACTAGCATAAGTTTTGCTTTTCACAGCACTCTTATCCTCATTTTCAGCTACAAGGCCAGACTGAATTGCAGCTGAGCAGGGCTACAACTCCCCTTAATGCAAAGTGTTTCCCAGCAGCTTGGAAGCAGTTTTACAGAACTTAATGGAAAGCAGTGACATGAACTGATATGGATCAAGAATGCAAGAAAAGACCTTGGTCTTTAGTCTGAGTGCTTTTTTACCCTGTTACAGACTAGTGAGATTTTTAGACCAAAATGTCTTAAAAAATATACATGTAAACCCAAATCAGCAGTTTATTTTTGTCATTTTCCTATCTTTACATTTTTTTCAGTCACCCCTTCAAGAATAGTGTGGTATGTACAGAACAGTGGATATACATACACACATTTCCAGTGACAACATATAATTGAAACCTACACATTTCTTTTAGAACATTGTGCTGGGATGGTAAAGGGCACCCTTTATTCCTTGAATCCTAAGACATAACAAGATGAAAGATGAAGACAAAAAAAAAAATGAGAAAAAGAGATCACCATGAGCAAATGACTTCCCTAAAAAACGTGTTGATACAGAGAAATTGAAACCAAAGCACATATAACAGAAAAAAAAATCACAAGCATATCAGTCTGCCTGTAGTAAGTCCAGAGGGAATTTATTTTCCATTAATTTGAGTGGAATTGGGGTTTCAAAGCATAGTCTGCTGCCACTGAAATCATCGAGAAATTTCACAGCAAATGGGGCTATAATTAAACACGGTAAGGTGCTGTGGTTTAGCTAGGACCATATTAGAGGAATCCACGATGGACTCAAAAGCTCCTTTTAGATGGAAGAGGTAACAGGGTGACCATGATGGACAGCTAAAACAGAAGCAGCCATGTAGAGATCTGCATCTACAAAAAGGTGTGAGAAATACTGAAATGATGGTAATACACTTCAACACATCCCTCAGTGATCTAAAGTTCTGCAGGTGGACTGGAAGCTTCTCAGAATTAGAAAACCAGTGACAGAGAAGGGAGGAATTATAATTCTTTAGCCATGTGTGAGAAAGAGAGAGTTACAAATACATAAAGTTTAAGAAGAGGAATTCCAGAGGTCATCCTGTATTTAAAACTACGGAAAGAGTGAACAAAGAAAAGAATGCCATTAATGCAATTATAGCTTGAAATTCATGCTGCAGACAGAATTGGGCCAGGTGTTACCGGAAGACCCAACATTCATTATAATTCATTCAGAAAGGAAAATCATGCTTATGAAAACTCAACAAGCCAGTGGAAAGGAATTAGGACCCATTGAAAACAAGTAATGGAGAGATTGAATCAATGACCCAGCCAGGGCTTCATGTTGCTCTTGTTTCATGTCTTCAAACCCAGATCCCAAGGAAGAGCCACCTGCTCTGATTAGTACCCATGTTCCCATCCTGTACCCTGGAAAATACCTTTAGGTAAAAAAATAGATTGTCACTGAAACAAAGAAGAGAATAATAATCTCTGACAGCTCAAAGGAAAAGAACTGAATATATCCATGATATTCAGATACTTTGTCAGCATTAAAATGGCTGCTTCTGCCTGTTTCACCAAGGATACACCCAAACACTCCTCTTCATGACAAGCATAACGATGGCTTTAAAGTCCAAAGCATTGATTCAGCAGGAATTGGAAAAAACTGGTCACATGTCGCATAGTGTAGAGAATAACAGGTCCTCACTGCTGTTTTCAGTCTGTGCTAGATATGAATAAATGGGAAGAATGGTGAATGCATAATGAAAAGGAAAGGCTGGCCAGATACTTTAGGAGAAAACTTGGTGAGTTTTGCTTTTTATTTTTGTCTAAAACATTACTTTCTTTTTAATAGCTTGCGTTATCTACATATTTACTATTCATTCATACTACCACACAGATATCAGATTGAATAGCATTTTATTTGCATATAAATATAATTCTTTTGTCATGTGTTAGCGGCAGGAAACACAACAAATATTAGTCTCTCAGGGTGGGTATTTAATTTTGAAAATAAATAAGATGAGAGGTCAAGCCATTATACAGCCAGATTCCCTTTTCTGTCCCAGGAAAACTGAAATTTCACTTTTCTTGATAATGTTTGGAAATGTCTCCTTTTTCACAGTCATGCACAGCTTTGAAAACATGAAAAAGTTATTTCTCTCTTTTTTTTTTTTNACAAGAGAAATAGAAAAGCCATGTAGATGAATTTAGAGGTGATTTCAGGTTTGGACACCTCTGTTCTGCATTATCAAAAGGCTTCACTTCCATGAACAGAAGGCAGACAGAACTCTTGTTGACATGAATTCTTTGTATGGCTTCATGGGACATTATTTGTGATATAACCATCAGAAATTATTAGAATTTAATATATTTCAATCATCTATGCTCAGTTGCTTATTATATGCTTCTTTCTCTTTTCAGAGGTAAATTCTTATTTAGATGGGTAAATGACTTTCCTTAAATTCTCCAGCCTCTGTGTTTTCAGATAGCAATGAGAGTCTTTGCTTCCTTTCAGCCTTTTGTGTTTTGTGGGATCCTGTTTTGCTAGAGAGCAACTGCTTTCATCTGAAAAATAACTGAAAATGTCCCAGAAAAAGAGAATGAGCCCAAACTATGCTGAAGCATGGTTGTCTGTGACTATAGTCAGGGCCCTTTCTAAAAATGACCAGAACCTTGGTGCAGCACGACAGGTTTCAGCACTAAGCAGACCACTTTTCTCTTAACCTCTTCCTTTCTTGCATGTGCTCCCTGTTTCTCACATGCATGTGTAAGTGCACATGCGTGTGCGTGTTACTGTGCGTTTGTGCACTTGTGAGAATGGTTTGGCTGAATTTGGGCTCAAACAATAGACCACAGAGTCATGGTGGTACTTCCACTTACAGCTTCTCAAAACCCTTCAGGAGGGTTTATTTCATTACTTTGCATAGTGCTCCTACCAGCAGTCTTGGCATCTTAGGGTCCTGGTATGGTCTAAATCCTAGGGACTAAATATCTGAGGAAATCATAGTTTAACTTACTTGAAGCAACATGAGCAACAACAGAAGTTTTTTCATCCATATTTACCCAACTTGCTGATCCTTGCATAGCAGATGCTGGATGTCTTGTGCAGTTAACTATATCAGTGTGTGACAGTGTGCTTCTCCCCAGACCTCAACCTGATCTTGATCACCCGTAACCCTGCCCAAATGATAACAATCGATGGTGGTCACAAGGGGTGCTTCTTGTTGTGATGGCTCCATCTGGCTCAAACCATCTGGTTTCCGAACAACACAATAGTAAAGGGCTAACTTGAGCAATGTTCCCACCTCACCACAATACTGGTACTGTGTTCAATATGCAGATATGACTATATGTCAATCATCTTACCCCTATAAATAGTGAACAGCCCAAGAGTATTTTAAACTCTCCTGCATGGCAGCAGGATGCACACCATGATCTCCCCTTGAGCAATGATACCACTTAAGGTTACTTCTCGAGATTTAGAGATACCTTGCCACAACAGGTCCTTGGTAAGCATGCTAAACTTTGAAATCTTACCTAAGTAATATAAGGGATTGATTGCACATATATATACCTTTAGACATAAACAGTTTACCAAGTCTGAGACTAAGCTGGACACAGACTCCTCTCTGAGAAAAAGTTTAAAAGCAAGGGGGTCCTTTCTGAGCCTTGATTCAATGGGGGAATACCTCTGACAGTTCCATGTGACCCTGTCCTCTGTGCAGTAAATAGCCAAGTGTGCCTTGCCATTGAACCTTGTTAAAACACTGTCACATTTAATATCAAACTTTGTTAAATCCCTGTTTTATATCAATAAATGTACCACTGCTTCTCTCTGTGAGTGAAGTGCATCACTCCATCTGTGACAGTGTACTCAGAGTTGGAACCCTTCGCCTCCTTTTGTGCAAACGATTTCATTAAGTAAATTTGTGTTGCTATGGAAACACAATACCTAGCACATGAATTGTGTTGGCAAGGAAAAAAATAAACACGCATTCCTTTAAACTTCCTAAGGGTTGACCATTCCCTTAGGGATGATCTGCTGTAACAACATCCCTGACTCATTTATGTCATTGAAATCCCTACAGGAATCACAAGACTGGATGCTCTCCTCCGGAGTCAGCCTTCCCTCCCACTGACTGTTTATCCTTCCCCTGCTTTAGACTCACAGTTAGTTCAGAGGACTGGATATTCTTGCTCGTTTTCTAGGATGTGAAAGGCATTGACTACAGTCACTCTAAGGCATTTTTTTTTCTAAACTTAATGAGTTCATGGCAATGTTTCTTTTCAAAGAAAATTGAGACAGACACTTCCAAATTATTTGTTTTCTCAGTTTTCAGAAACAGTGTAGATGCAGTGAAAATGCAGAAGAACTTGCAGGCACCACCCCTTTTTTATCATATCCACATCTCATAACACAACCGTTTTGTTCCAGCAAGAAAAAAAACACCATACCTCCTCTAGTCACCCATGTAGGATACGAAATATGCATTATGAGAAAGTGCTTATCAAATCTGAACAGAAGTTCATGTAAAATTCTGGAGAAACAGAAACTGACTTCTTTTAGCATAGCAGAGAAATAGTACAGGCAGCACAATGCAAGCCTAGAATCCAGAAAGCTGCTGAGACATTAACAAAGAGACAATGGCAATGAAAAGACTGCACTGAAGCCTTCAAAGCATAAGAAATTCACCTTAATACTTATGTTTACACATTAGTAATGGATAAGAAACTGAACTACTTCATTCTTCATTATGAGAGCTGCATGCATTTGTATTCATCATGTATTATCAGTTGGGAGCAGACACTGAAATAATTTAGGAAGTTGTTTAAGAATATCAAGACAGGAGTGCAATTTGGTAACCACACTATGCTACCGAAGACCCACGCCTGGGCTAGCAGCTGTGTAAGCACATAAGATGTGCCTTCTTGAAAGAGTTTACACTGATATGGTTTTCTGATTAAAGTCTAAGCAAATGAACCATAAGTACCTGGAAAGGGTAAAAGGAACAATGATAGATGAAAGAACACTAGTAACCTAAGCAGTGAAAACCTAGCCATTGAAAACTAGAGCCCTGAACCAACTGCTCCTTGAGCATCAAAGGAGAAGAACTAGACCATTGTCCTGATGCGGAATCTACCATGAGGAGCCAGCCAAAGACAGTCCCTCCACAGAAATCCATGAAGACTAAAGAAGTTATTCTCTAAAGGGGTTATCACCTTAGGGAAACTTTGTTTTACCCTAGGTTTCCTGGTAAAAGTGCTGAAAACCTGTTATTTCCAGAATTTCTAACTGGCTTCATCAAATGGTACCAGGTGACTATAATGACATAAAGTTTAGTGTATGACTGGATCATTCTCCACACTAGGTAGTCAATGCTGTAAATATTTTACACATGACTTGGAGCTGACTCAAACATGAAACCTTCCCCCCACCTTCCCTGTATTCAGTTCTTAAGATCATCAATAGCAAGTTTTGGAAATGACTGATGATTCTGAGTTCCCTGGTTTTCTGAAAAGCCAGCCTTGTATCAGCAGACCCTCTTCAGCCTAGAAAACTGAAACTTACATTTCAAGCCTTGAGTGAACCACCTATTTTGGAAAATCTTTTATTTTCAAGTTGTGACAATATGTAATGAATTTACCCCCTCACAACCGAGGAAAAGACTATGGTCATTTTCTATCAGCTGGGACTTCCGCATCCCAATACTAGAGTCATCACATCTGTTTTGGCTTGACATCGAGTACAAAAGCACACATTTATGTATACTGAGCAAAAGAACCATACTTTAAACTGTAATGGGCATTCAGCATCTCTACTGTCCACAGTAGCTACACTTATCTCTCAGGATTGCCTAAGTTGCAAAGATGAACATCTATTTTCATCTCTGGTCTGAAGGCAGATGCTGATGGGCTAAAGCCTGGATTTATACAGATGGTTTAGAGGAAAACCTAGTTACCTGAGTCTTCTCCTTGTTTTATTAATATACATTATTTTGTTGATACAGATGCACTCTCAAAAGCAGAACTAAAATCATTAATTTTCTCCATAAAACTTATATAAAACAATAATTCAAAAATAAAACTTTTTCTTAAGTTCAAGATTGCTTCCTCAAAGGGTTCCTCAACATCTTCTTCCAGAAAAATTTATTTTTAGGCATTTAATTGCAGATTCTGTGAAGTAACACAGTGTCATAATCACCATTTAATTGATATTTTAATCCTTCTGTTTGTCTGAGTGACGGTAAAGGGAATGCCAATTAAACAGCAGTTTTGCTGGTATATTTTTCAAAAGACTAATAAAAGAAAAATGAAATCTTTGACATTTCACAGCACTGCCACCTACCTGAAAATATAATATTTATTATTTGAGTGAAATATGCAGTGAAAAATGCATTTTTATGCAGTATACAGTTCTGACTTGAATTGCAGATTTTTTTGCCTTTGAAAAGAAGATGCCAGGACCTGGTTGAACAGACCAGGCACTAGGTCACAGGCCTAGCGCATGTTGTTTGTCAAATGCACGTTTCTATTTTCTTGTATAACTATGAGAAACTTTCGTTATTGCCTTTTCCACATACCTTCCACATATAAAATGGAGAAGGCACTGACCTGAAAATGTAATCTAATGATACACATTACAGAGAAGAAAAATATTTTGGTTTTGGATGAGAAGCTGGAGAGAAGCCCTGTGGAAAGAGATCTGGGGATCTGCATTGCAAGCTGAGTACGAGTCATCAGTGTGCCCTGGTAACCAAAAGGGCCCACCATGCCCTAGGGTGCATCAAGCACTGCAGAGACTTCAAGCCAAAAGCAGTGACTGTCCCAGTCTACACTGCACCAGTTCAGCCCCGCCTCGAGTACCGTGTGCAGTTTTGAACACCTAAATATAAGGACATCAGACCATTAGAGTGTGTCCTGAGGAGGGCAACAAAGATGTTAAAATCTTGAGGGCAAGACTTAGGAGGAGTGGCTGAGGTGACTTGGTCTGTTCAGCATGGAGAAGGCTGAGGGGTGACCTTATCACAGCCCACAACTTCCTCAAGGGGGTAGCGAAGGGGGGGG
>VXBJ01008167.1:137617-204904 GCA_013400055.1 Nycticryphes semicollaris
CTGATCTCTCTCTGGTGACCAGCGATAGGAGATGAGGAAATGGAATGAAGCTGCATCAGATTGGACATTAGGAAAAGGTTCTTCACTGAGAGGATTGTTGGTCACTAGAACAGGCTCCCCAAGGAGTTGGTCATGGCACCAAGCCTGTCAGAGTTCAAGGAGCATCTGGACAATGTTCTTTGTAACATGGTTCAGTTTTAGGTAGTCCTGGACGAGCAGGGAGTTGGACTCAATGATTCTTATGAGTCCCTTCCAACTTGAGATATTCTATATTTTTTCTATAGGCAGCAGCTGAAGGTTTTCCCTGATACTAGCTTTGGTTTAGAAATTAACAAATTCTAGTAATAAAACATTTCCCTATATATATATTTATTATAACTATCTGCTTGTAGTGACAGAACAATCAGAGTCAATAATTTCAGAAGAATCATTCTGCATTTATTTTCGTTTTTGTCAGTGGAGTGCTACTCAGTGTCACCCAGGTTTTGGCTCAGACCATCCTGAAGCAGATGCCAAGATTTAATCACTTCTTTTTTATCAAAAAAGATTGAAGGAGGTGCTGTTTGTCCTTGCAAAACAGAAGATGAGAAAAGATATGATTAATGACTGAAAAAATGAATATGTAGTTAACTCTGAATTAATGTAGGATATTGTTTCTGTTAATGAGACCAGTATTGCTACAGAACATATGACACTGTGTAAAAAGTAATTGCTTCACTTCATTTGGGGCTGTTTGGTGACTGAGGAATTGCATATTACATTGAGATGGATTATTGGATCCTCAGTACTTTGGAAAATTTGAAATGCTTTGCTTCCTGCTTATGAAAAAAAAAAAAAAACTTGATCCAAGTGTCTTGTAAATTATAAAACAAAAAACAAGCAGATAATCATGTTCTTCTTTAAAAGAAAAAATAAAGATCATTTGTCAAAATGTAAAAATGCAGGCATTCATATTTATGGTTTATATCTCAACTTTTTATTTTATTTCTGAATGTAGACTGCCCTCAGGCAGGTAAAGTCCCATGTTTTTGTTTCATTCCTTTTCAATTTATATTTTAAAAAATTGGTAAATATTACTAACAAAGTCAATATTATTTAACCAATGTAATGTTAATTAGTTTTAATTAGTCAATTTCAATATCCCTCCCTCTCGAATGAATAATATAAGCTTACTGCCACCAGATGCCTGATGATAAATGCACCAGATAATAAACGCAGATTTACTGGTGGAATGACCGTGGGATGCATCTATTCTAGTGGCTTTTCCTTTCACATTTGCTGGAACCTATTTTCTCTTGTATCTAAACCTCCAGTGTCACAGTGGATCAGTACAAGCTTCCTGATTTAAAAGACCAATTATTGTTAATGCTGTTTATATGCAGTTTGAATTGTTTTATAGCTATCTATTCTTTTTCAGTTATCTTTTTTACATTGGGCTAACCCTTGAAATGCACTGGGGTGATGCTTTTAAGATCTGTGAGCTCAGCAGCCATGCAGACAATAAGTAGATGGGCTTTTTTAGTAGAATGGGACATAGGTAACTAATAATACATCATTCACATTGGACGGGATGAGAACAGCAGATATTATTTTTTTCTGAAATAAATGTTCATGTAATGGGAAGTGAAAAAAAATACACCTGTTGAATGGACTTTTAGAATGTCTTGGTAAAAATGGACTACACACTTTTTCATGCTCGTATTTCTTCTTCCCTTGCTAACCCCTACTCCCTAAATCATAGAGAAAATATAACAATACCAACAACGAAATAAAAAAAAGGCAGCCCTCTACAACGATCACCCAAACTTCTCCCACACACCACTGCCTACTCCTCCCCTCCCCTCGCTCCAATAAACAAATGTCGACCTCTTTATATAAGCAAAGCGTTGTATCTCAGGAAATAGCCTGGCTTCTGAAAATCAGCTGAGCTACTTACAGCAAAGTGGATTTGACTTTATCACTAAATCATAAAAAAAGCAGGATTAAGGATTGTTTCCTTTTCAATTTCTCAGGCTTGTGCTTCAAAGCATGTAGAAGCCTACCATAAAGCATGGCTTCAGCACTGAGAGCTAATCCCTTTCCTTCATACAGTGGTAGGGGATGTTTTTTTACTCCGCTCTAAGATACTGCTCAGTATTTACTCATCTCTGCCGGTGTCACTAAACAAGTTTTTTCCTCCTCTCATCCCTCACTACATTGATAAGAATCATGTCCTCTTTGTGCTTCATTAGGCCCCAGGCAGCCCTAGTGGGTGTGGTTTCTTTCAGGGTTAAAAAAGAGACCATCCTAGTAAAAGACACAAGGAAACTGTAATTCTGCAGTTGTGTTCCTGAGAGGGGGTTTGTGGGATGCAGGGGGCTAACAGGGGAAGAGGAACCATTAGGGCCACTCAAAGCATGCAGACATCAAAGTCTCCTTACACACTCAGGAGCTCTCGGAGCCAGAGCATGCTGTTAGCTTATCTTGGCTTCATGTATTATGCAGGCTGTGGAGACTGCTCTTTGATCAGGGAGAAATGGAGAAGAAAAAGCACAGGAAACAGCCCAAGAGGGTTGCTTTGCAAGTGAATAGCTGCCTGCTCTTCTGCAGTTAGCTCTACTTTCAAGGCTTTCTCCCTTTTGTCTAACAAGTTCCAAGGGATGGAGAAGAGCAGCTTTGTGTATTTATCCCAGGTAAGGTCCCCTGGAAAAAAAATAAATCAAAAAACCACACCAAAACCCCAAAATAATCAAGAAAAAAGCAGAAGGCTGAGGGCCTACTTCTGTGAGAGTATGAGTTAGCTTCTTCACTTATATGTATTGTCCTAGTTTTAACAACACTTGCAAACAGGCATGATTTAGAGCAGAGGGGAGCAGTGGAAGAATTTGTGCAATTCTCTGTTATTGCCCGACCTTGTAGCCTTGCTTGGGTGAGTAGCGGGATGTACATGGAGAGGGAACAAGACTCTTTTGAAGGAGAACTGCTGGCTGTCCTGTTCAACAGCTTTCTTGCAACTATGTGTGACTTAACGGTTTTGCCCCAGTCCCTCAGGACATAACGACATCCACAGCACCACCAACCTGCTGTATCAACATATTCCAATTCTTCATTTCAGCTCTTCAGCTGACTTCCTCCTGCCATTCCAGCTCTGCATTTTCTGCAGTGTGGCTATTGCAAGGGTTGGACTCTAGCTGCAAAAGAAGATTCCTGTATTTTGCTCAACACTGGTCTGATAAACCCTTTTAATTTTAAGGACTATTGAAGTTAGTGCCATTTAAAAGCCACCTCCACTGAGGTGGGTCAATTTAGAGTTGGATTAACTTCTAGTTCCCAAAGATACTTGGCAATCATAAAGAGCTAGAGCAGATAATCAGGCCACTGGCAGGCAAATATACATCTGCTTGTTGGGCCATTTGACTATGTCTATATTCTACTTAGGCAGTGACAGCAACTTGCTGTATTATACTGTTAATTTGTTAAAATAGTGTCTGACAGTTTTGGTCAGGACCAGCTAACACTCTAGAGGCATTTCCCAGGCACTTAACCAGTCAATGTGGGCCATGGACCATTTCCAAGAAGCATAGTAGATGCAGCCATCCTGTTTTGGAAGGCAAGAGTTTAATAGTATTGATATTGACTGCTCCATGTCAGCAGTATCAGTGCCAGAGGAAAATCTCAGCACATTTAATTTAATAGCATACATGTAGCCTTCACTTACTTCTGCTAAACAAGCACTGGTTACCAACCTGAAGTAATCCAAGAGCAGCATTGAAAATTGAATACTTCCATCCTTGTTGATTATCCTCACTATGAGTTTGTGCTCTTTCATGACTGTTTTCCTCCTGCAGCCATACATTTCACATTCCCCTGTCTGCAGTAGCACAGATTCCTCCACAAGAAGGATGGTAGCGTCTCTTCCCCCAGGCTCTGCCCAGACTCTGGGATAGCTTTGGTATTCTCCCTTGGGATAAGAGAGATCTCCAGTGAAAGAGAGCCTAGGACTCAGGTTTTGCTTCTATGAACAATCTCTTCTGAATATTTTTGTACGGGGTCTGATTGGGATGGAGTCTATTTTCTTCATAGCAGCTCATATGGTTCTGTGTTTTAAATTTGTGACCTAACAACACACTTATGTTTTATCCATTGCTGAACAGTGTTTGCATAGTGTCAAAGCCTTCTGTTTCTCCCCTTGACCTTGCAGTGAATACATTGGGGGTGCACAAAAGGTTGGAAGGAACACAACCTGGCAGATGACCCAAACCAAAAAGACATTCTATGCTCTTTAATGTCCTGCTCAGAAATAAAAAGAGGGGTTCAGGAAGGTGAGGCATCTCTTGCTTGAGGACATGTTGGGTGTCACTCTGCCCATAGGAAGTGGCAAGTGATTGCTTTTGCATCGCTTGTTTTCTTTTTCTCTTCTTCCACTTCTCCTTCGCTTATCAAAACAATTTTATCTCAACCCACAAGTTTTCTTGCTTTTACTCTTCCTTTCCTCTTTCCTTTTCCCATTGTGGGTTGGAGAGTGGAAGTGAGTGAGTGGCTGCGTGGTGCTAGGCTGCCTGCATGGGATAACCCACAACAATTTTACTTTGCACAGGTGAAATCAACACCTGAAACCCTGCTGCAGGCTCAGTACTGTGAATGCCACACCTAGAGCTGGGCACTTAATTCCAAACAGAACAACTTTTTTTTAAAATCATCCATTTGTTTCTGGATTCAGTCCATTTTCCCTCTTTTTCCCCTTCATTTCACAAGAGTAACTCTGCAGAATTGCAGCAGAAATAAAGCAAATATGAGTTATGAAATTCTGAAAGCAAAGACTCTAGATATTTAAATTCTATCCACTTATACCTTGGACTGTTTAGAAAATTCACCTTAATTAGGTGTTCAGCTATTATAAGTATTACAAATGAGTAGAATAAATAATATCCAACTCACCTGAAAAGCACTCATTACAACAAACATCATATGCCAACCTACCCCAACAATAATATTGAAGTTTACAAAAAAAAAAAATAAAAATCTCCATGGTGTTATTTGTGAGGCACATTTACAGAAAAAAAGCCACGATGTGTTCTCCCCACTTATTTATATTTTTTAAAGGACTTGGCGGCTTCTTTGCTTGCTGAGAATAGTCCCATAGCAGATGTCTAATGGCACTTACTGAGGTCCTGGAGACCAAGTTGATAATAACTAAAAAGTGCAATTACAATAATTTTCTCCGAGTGCCACTGGGTAAAATCCTCCCCGTTACTGTGCACAGGCTTTTAAGCAATTTTCAATCTGTGCATCATTACACAGTTAGCAACATGTTCTTTCTCACCCTCAGCCATTTGAAGGATAAGCAGGAGTGGAAGGGCTTTTACCTCAGCACTATTTTCAGGGTTATTTTCCCATTTCATTGTGCTGATGAGGCTTTTCTCCCAACAACTACAGATTGCATCCTGTTTTGGTCCCAGTGAAGCGAAATCAAACTCAAGAAGGTAATTCAATTGCACGTCTAGCACATGAAAGCTGACAGTTTTCTTCTGTGTAGATTGTTCCATTTCTGAAAGTTTCCAGTTACCTTTTGGTCACACTTTGAAATTTTGGGGACTTGAGGGCAGAAACTGCCAGTTATTCTTTGTAACTTTATTAAGTCACAGTGTTTAACACAATACAATCCAAAGGAGGATGAAATTAGGACTTAATGTGTTTCAGCAGCAGGTGAAATTCTACTGTTGGTAGAATATTCCCTGTAGAGTCTCAGTGGTACCTGCTGGGAATATTTGTCAATGGCTCCAAAACACAGCTCTTTGAGACTAATTTTAACGATATTGCATGCATGACTGGGTGGTAAATTACATATCCTCATTGATGACTGGTTGAAAAGGAAAGCTAGACTTTCAGATCATGAGATACAGATTGAAACCTGAAAGTCCCGGGTGTCCATGTTAAGTGACAGATCAATAAGCACAGTACCATGTAGTCTTATACATGTTTTTAGCGGGTCTAATAATTTTCCTTTTTGTATACCATACTGCAGTAGTATTTGTTGAAATGATTGTACATACAATTTTTTCTTTGTGGCAAAGGATTAGAAATATTTCAAGCATCTCATATTCACAGCTTTTTCTTCCCTGATACAATGTGCTGTGAAAGACAGCAGAATAAATGAGATTTTTATTTTTTTTTTTAAATAGTATTTGAATGGTGTAGGCTTCTGGATCTTTTTGAAGACAAAAAGAACTTTGATTTTCAAATAATTGCTTGAAGACAAGACATGAGTTAAACCATTCACGTATTTTGCAAACTGAAGCCATTAATATATTTCCAGGGGAAAATACTACCTTTCTCTTGAAGCAGATCTCACATTTCAACTTACTTGTGAAATTTGTTATGTTTGCCAGCTATGATATTTCTCTCTTCTTCACTCATATCTGATCACGACCATTTTTGTAAATCGTCAAGACTAGTTTCCAGTCTCACTCTTTTTCCCTATTCTTGACCTTTCTTTTAACATCTGAAAAAGATTTGCCAAATGAGGAAAAGTTCACTGCTCTGAGACACAATAAGAATGAGATTGTGATTCAGAGACACAGGTCTATTTAGGTGTATGATATTTGATTGAAAGGGATTTCTTAGCTTGTAGAGCTCAGCTCACTTTTATTGAAAAAAAATCGTGTCCTGGAACCTCCATTATAAAATCACCAACCAACACCTTGGGGCAAGTTCAGCTTCCATTTCCCTTTACTCTCACCGAAAGGCTGTTCCAGACCATAGTGCTTGATTGCTGGAATCCTTTAGTCTTCAGTGAAATTGCATGTATAATTAGTATATAAGAGTTTCTTTTTTGGCTTGTGTCGGTTTTTCCTTCAACAAAAATAGCTCTTCTCCCTAAGTGTTAACTCTTTAATGTTTACAGGCAGAATTCCTGCCCAATTTACCAAGTTGTTTGTTTGTTTGTTTGTTTGTTTTTCAGCTAAAGCCAAGCTCTTTAGGTCTTGCTCTATTTTCATGTTAGTCTATTTATACATTCCTTCATCTCCTTCTTTCATTTAATCATTTTTGAACATTGATTGGACAGAAGTATCCAGAGCCATACCTTCAGTTTTAGATGAGATTTTACTGGTACCTAGTATGACAGATAAGATCTATGACCTTTTCTCTGTCTTTTAAATTAATTGCTGTGTTATTTTGTCCTGGCTTTTTGTTGACTTCTGTTGAACTTTATCTCAGTTTTGTAAGCTCCTTTATCTTTATTCTTTATCCTTCAAATATCACATGCTAATCAGATGCAAGTAACTGATTGTATCTATTCAGAGTGAATTCTTTGCCTCCAGACCCACTTCTGTCCTCTGAAGACATGCATTGAGGATGTACATATAACACTCTGTAAGCAGCTCATATCTACTCCTTTGGAATATGCTGGAAAACAGGGGAGGAGGGCCAGGTGTTTCCCGCCCCTTTCCTTTCTGTTCCCAAAGGAAAAGGAGAACATAATGCTGTGCCAAAACCAAATCTTGTTCCTCTAGCATGAGTACTCCAAAGAGAACATTTTATACATCCATTGTATAAATCCTGGACTTTTCTGTATGGAAATCTCCATAGAGTAGAAGCTGTCTTCTTTGGTTATCTGCTGTCATCCCTTATCTGCTTTTTTTTTCTTTTCCTTCCTTCCTTCCTTCTTTCTTTCCTTCCTTCCTTCCTTCCTTCCTTCCTTCCTTCCTTCCTTCCTTCCTTCCTTCCTTCCTTCCTTCCTTCCTTCCTTTTCCTTCCCTCCATGATCCCTTTTCCTCCTGCCACAATCATCTCAATAGTTCTTTTAAACACACATGAACCATGAGAAACNAAGCCAAGCTCTTTAGGTCTTGCTCTATTTTCATGTTAGTCTATTTATACATTCCTTCATCTCCTTCTTTCATTTAATCATTTTTGAACATTGATTGGACAGAAGTATCCAGAGCCATACCTTCAGTTTTAGATGAGATTTTACTGGTACCTAGTATGACAGATAAGATCTATGACCTTTTCTCTGTCTTTTAAATTAATTGCTGTGTTATTTTGTCCTGGCTTTTTGTTGACTTCTGTTGAACTTTATCTCAGTTTTGTAAGCTCCTTTATCTTTATTCTTTATCCTTCAAATATCACATGCTAATCAGATGCAAGTAACTGATTGTATCTATTCAGAGTGAATTCTTTGCCTCCAGACCCACTTCTGTCCTCTGAAGACATGCATTGAGGATGTACATATAACACTCTGTAAGCAGCTCATATCTACTCCTTTGGAATATGCTGGAAAACAGGGGAGGAGGGCCAGGTGTTTCCCGCCCCTTTCCTTTCTGTTCCCAAAGGAAAAGGAGAACATAATGCTGTGCCAAAACCAAATCTTGTTCCTCTAGCATGAGTACTCCAAAGAGAACATTTTATACATCCATTGTATAAATCCTGGACTTTTCTGTATGGAAATCTCCATAGAGTAGAAGCTGTCTTCTTTGGTTATCTGCTGTCATCCCTTATCTGCTTTTTTTTTCTTTTCCTTCCTTCTCCTTCCCTCCATGATCCCTTTTCCTCCTGCCACAATCATCTCAATAGTTCTTTTAAACACACATGAACCATGAGAAACCATGAAGTTTCTCTCAACTACCTGTAATATATGAATCCTCACAGTGAGAGGAACTGCAGAACCAGCCAGGTGATTTGGCTCTGGTTTGGCTTCCCAATCATATCTTGTGTGTCCTCATACACCGATTGACTTATGAACTTCTCCTTGTATTCAAAGGAAAGTCTGCAGGCAGCCTGACAGCATGAGGACAGGACCAGCTGGGACTGTTGAACAAACTATATGCTATTATTATCGCATGGCCCTTGTAACAGCAGGGATAGGAAAAAATAATGTTGCTTCCTGGCCAGAGGAACAGGCACAGACCAGGTAGAGCCATACTCTGCTCTGCTGAAACGAGCATGCTATATAATTTAGATCTAGTGCTAAACAACTTACAGTCATCCCCCAGATAACATTTCATTTGTGAGAAGTCCCAGCCAGCTTACTCAGAAAGCATACTTACTGCTAAGCATAAAAAAGCCCCAGAAGAGAAAAGATAACACAGACAGTTTGATATTCATCATGCCACAGTGTTGTAGAAAGTAATGGCCAGGAAAGCTGATTTAACTGTCCATTATACAAAAGCCACCGTACCCATGCTACAAGATTCTTGGGAGTCTTCTGCATCTCAGAGCTTTAACAGGCACAGGCACTTTGTCAAAAGTCATCATATCCAGCTTGATGGCAACCAAATAACAAAGCAAGAGTGGGTTTTGTCTCTGGTTTGGCTCCAGGAGAAAACCTTCTCAAACCTGCTGGGAAGGTATAGTAGGTCAGGCTGAAAAACATAAATATATGGCTGATGGTACTGACCTGCCTGTGGTGACAGCAGTTGTTCTGAGATGAGCTTTGGGTTTCCATTAGCCTTTCCAACACAAAGTGAGTATTTTCATTTGAAAACACACAGCTACTGAAGTGAAGGGAATGAATACCCTGAACAGACAGGTATCTCGAGAAAAAAAATTCTCCTATTTGCATTTAGTGTGGTTGTTTATAATCCCACAAAGTGTAGGTGACACTCTGATCAGCAAGGACATTATCCACCTCTGCCACTGGTGAAGGTGGAGTGGATGATCAAGTTCTTTGGTGACTTTGCAGACTTTTTCTTTACCACGGGGTGAGAACCAGCCACCTGTGAGCTCAAACTGAACACAGAAATACGGGACATAACTAGAGGAAATTTGGACCTTGTCTTTTGTGTATACCTTTTACCTCTTCTCTCTTTCCTTACGGCATACAAATTTTAATTTTGTAGCATCACAAGATTTTAATCCCCTCAATATATATAGCGTAGGTTTAGGTTGGTTTAAAGTTCAGATGAGCACAATGGCAACTCAGCTATTGATGCTAACTCCTTACAGAGGGAAAAATACATTGCCTGCTTACTAGTACTACTGGGGCAGACATGTTTATAAAATTCAGAGGGGAAAATGAGAGAAAGAGGAGTGCTCACAGTTCACTTAATCTCTTAAAAACCCTGGAACTGCTCAATAAGTTTAGGTATCTTAATGTTAGGCATTCATTTAAAAGACAATAAGTAATTATTATAAACTTAAGTCTATGCCAATGTTGTTACTCTGCTGCTTTTTGAGAATGTTTAGTCAGTTCTATCTTCCCATCAAATTGAGATTAAATTTGACTCCAGCTGAAATGTTTAACTGGACTGTATGAGCCTCATTTCATCAAGAAAATAGTCTACAAAATAGTTGAGGGAATTTTGAAACATTTTTACCCTGAGAGAACAAGTGGAGCATTGATACTTGTTCACCACTACTCTACTTTAGGATTGATTGCGAACCTCTTCTGTGTACATTGGCAACCAGAGGATGTGTTTAATTGATTCCGCTTTTCCATTTTGTCTTGTTCAAAGGAGGGGTCAATATTTGCACTGATTGGGGAACCATTGAAGAATTTCTGGTAAAAGCCTTTAAAATACAAAACATATAAGCACTCTTGTCTAACAGGAATGTTGCTTCAAAATCACCCCAGTGAAGATTAATCAGATGGTTAAAACATTGTGACTAATATGAGTGTTTTCAGGGTCTCTCAATTTATTTTTTTATTGTTCCTACTTGTTTTTCTTAGCACTTCAGCCTAACAATGTGTTTCTTTCCTCTGTGAAGGGTGAGTACTGTAGAGATATCCGAAACATTTTTGATTCATGTGTTAGCTTTAAAAACCTCTGACAGTCTTGTCTGAATGCTCTTAAAACAAAGATATTTTCTTTCCTTCTTTTTTTTTTCCACATGAGCTTTTCTGTTACTCCAGTATTCTTTATCAATTTCCAGTACTCCATGTATTTCATTCTACATTAAGACTGCACTTGGTCTGGCCTCTGATATCTTTTTTCAGCCATTTGCTATCTCAGTTGGAAAAAGAAGGATGGCGCACCTGAGGAAATTGCACTTGGTTGGACTTAAAAAAATAACCTATCAAATAAAAGTTAAGGGAAGCAGAGCTTTCTCAGTGCAGATCTAAAGTTGTACCACAAACTCTGCTAAGAGCCAAGGACCACCATGCAGAAATTGCACTCCTGGAATCTGCTTCTTCCAATAAACCCATGGTAGAGGATGGGAATAAAACTGATAAAACCCTTGACAATAAAAACTGTTCTATTCAATGTACTCAGTTCCCCTCTGGACAATTAGCGAGTAATTTGCACCTCTGTGGGAAGTACACTAAACAGGAGGGCATTCAGCACAAGGTTGTTCTAAAGAGGGAGAGAGTTAGAGGTACTTTTTGGAGTTTGGGTCTGTATAATGGGACCTTGATTAAGTGATGGAACTTATCTTCCAAGACAAACTGCAGGCCCTTGCAGTATGCCTCAAATGAAGGTTAAAGAATGTGTGCCTGGGGGTATTTTTCATGGCCTGAATTTCCCTTTTCCTTTTATTTGTTTATGAAAAAAACAAACAAACATAGGAAAGCCTTTCGTAGAGGGGCTGTGCCATTCACAATTTTAGGCTGGTTGAAAGCAAGATAGTCCTTCCACTTGTCCCGTAGGAGTAATTCCACTTTAGCGGTTAGATCCCAGGCTAATGCAGAAAGTAGTGTCTGAATCCTCCCCCCATCCTCCTGGAGTAAGAGGGAATGGAAGAGGAAGAACAGTGGTATAGATCCTGTCATATACAGAGGAAGCCAGAAAGGCTGACTTACTTCCACTTTAGATCTGACACACGTTCACTTTAGATTTCACTTCTGGAGCACAGCTGTGAGATTTGAATCTGACCTGACCTAAGGATGCCAGCCTTAGGTCATTGGGCTAATGGACTCGTTACATCTCCGAAGAAGAGACTCCAAAGACCTCAGTGTTTCTAACAGCCATTAATTTCCATCCATTTTGACATGGAAAGCTGTTGTGATACCCTTACAGAACAGCTAAGGTGGTTGCTGATGGCAGCAGAAGAGCAGCAAAGATTTTCCAGAGAGGACCACACTGAAATACATTTAAATAAATACAAAGGGAAAAAAAAAATCTAATATTAATCTAAAATAGAAACTTGTCGCTTAACTATAACAACTCCAACGGCTGGCTGCCTACTAAAGGGATTTAAGAGGATTTCAGTATTTAACTACAATTTGACTTTTTGTTGTTGTTGTTTGTGTTTATAGCATCAAAATATGGCAACAGAGAAAACATGAATTTATATAACATTAACAACAGAGTTGTTCTAATGCAGTGTTAATCTTTCTCTGTGTAGGAATCATCTTATAGGAAAGGAAGCACAGAGCACCAGAAACACAGAAACCTAAGAAGTTTTACCGAATGCATCTAGCATATGCTTTTAGCCGAGCTTTGACATAACCAGTAAAATGGATTAAGCTTTTCAATACAAGCTCTCCACCATAATTTCTTAAAAAGTTGATGGATATTCAAGCTTGAAGAAGAAATCCAGGAATGGAGTAGCCAAGTAACAGATCTGTTTCTTTTCCAGGACTATATTTGCATGTTCTTCAATGAAAAAAATTACACTGACCATTATAATGGAAGTCTGTAAGAAGCATAAAGGTGGTATTTGACTAATGCCTCATGACAATTCCTGTGTTAAGAGCTTGATCCATTGAAATCTTCCTGTTAAATTCCATCAAGCTCTGTGCCCTCATGTTCTCTGACAGTACAATAGCCTGAGCTCGCAGTTTTGTTAATAAGAAGCAGCAAGTCCTGAACAGCCTGTGAAAGAAATCAGATTTGTAAGAACTCAGTGGACAACATCTAAGAAAGTCATGAGGTAAAACACAAAGCGAGCCCATGGGCATTAAGCTTAAATTTGCCATGTGTTGGGTCTGCATCTCAAGTTTATGTGGTCTGCAGTTGAAAAAACATAAGGAAACAGTGTTTCATATACCCTTGGGATACATGTGGGAGCCTAGAAAAGAGAAATTATTTGCCAGAGGCAAAACAGCACATCAGAAGAACAGGCAGCTTTGCCTTTAGAGACATCCTGTTGTGCACCTGGTTCTGTGCTCAGGCACTGTGTGCCACCTGCCTGGAGTTGCTTCTAACATCATACCCTTGGCCTGTCGGAGTCCTGCCAGGAGTACAGGATGACAGTCAAGGAAATGCACAGTTTATTGCATTTATATGAACTAATACTGACATCGTGTGGCTGTCTGGCAAGGGGAGGAGACGTCTTCCTCAGGCTTCTTCTGTGACTGCCCACCGACTGTAGGACTAACAATCACCGTGACTTTTAAAAGCATCCGTTAACGATTTGCAGCTTGGGAAGACAACATAAAAGTAACAAAAACTGTGTCTTTCCTCACGTTTTCCTCCTGAAAATTTCCAGTGTCAAGGACGATCCTTTTTGTACCACTACAAATGGGTGGTGCAGGTTTTTGCGGGGTAGTAATGACACCCCCATGATTTACCTGTGTAGTCAGTTGCGTGTCAGCTATGAAGCCAATGACAGGGCCATGCATCAGCTACACAGAATTCTGAGTTTTCTGCAGAGAATAGAAGCAAAGATTTGCTGCCTCTTTAGCCGTGCCAAAGACATTGATTTGCAAAGACATTCACAAGGAGACAGGGCAGCCTTCCGCTTTCACAGCCACGTCTGTGTGTAGCACAAAATGCACTTGGGAAAGTTCACATCTAGCCCAGACACGGATAGTCTCCAGTTCCTGTTACTGGTGATTTAAAATAGCTTTCATTTTGACTAGCTGTGTCTCCCTGCCATGTAGAGATTACTTCTATGATTTATCAAAGCTTCTTAAGGATGTTCTTTCTGAGCTGCCTGCCGCTTCTTTACAGTTAGCACAGTAGTGTGTAGCACTAGAGAGATATTGCTGTATACGTTCCACATTAAAGATCAGACAGGGTAATCCCTAAATAACTCTGCAGCTAAAAGGCTCGTGGCAGCTTTGGATTATACAAGCAGGAAAGATGAAAGCTTGTGGCAAGAGGCTGTACAACTTAAAGCCAGACAACTTAATGATTTTGATATCAAAGCCCACCAAAATACTTGCAAGTTTGGTAGAGAAGTCACCAGACATGTCTAACAAATTGATGGAGCACAGTCAGTGTTTCCTGAGCTAATCTATTCCTGCTGCACAGGGCATGGCAGAGTCTCCGAATTTCTATAGAATGACACCATCACTCTCTGCAGTCCCTGCAACTAACCATGTTTTGAAATCCCAACTCATGCCCATTATGGGATGAACCTATTCTAGATGCAGGAGCAACAATTGCTGTTGATGATTAATTAATGACTGAGTTTGAATACCAAATGCTGTAGACATCCAATGAGAGGGAGAAAAAGTATGCCATGATGAAAGATGGCATTTCCAATTTGTGTGTTGATTCTTATTTGCAATTTCATGGCTCCAGGGAGAAAGGCACAGCCCAGGTTTCATCTGCCTCTTTAAAGGTATGCAATTTTGTATGAATATGAAGCTATTAGCTGCCTGTGTGGACCAAGGCTTACAGCAAAATTATCCACTAGTAAAGCAGATGCTAATGTTATCTCTGTGTGCATGTGTGCGAGCATATGTGAATACGTCTCACTCCTTCTCTGAGTCAGAGAGGAAACGTCTTTGGGGCAATAATGAAAACCTGATCAGGCCAGTGTGAACTTTTAGGAACCATCCAAGCTGAAAAACAGGTTTCCAATTTCACTACTGTACATACCAATGTCTGATCAATGACACCAGGTAAAATGAAAGGCAGAAAACCCAGGCTCTCATTCTTTTCTTGAGTAATTAGGCCTCAATTCCAGCACAGTAATGAACTCCAAATCCAGTAGACACATTTTTGCTTATTAGTTTCCTAATTACAGCCTTAATTGTGTTAATAGGTGTTCGGGTCTGCACTAACTTAGCCTCTTTAATTTTAAATTTGCCTCCTGACTTTTCAGCCAATTGTCCATCACACTTTGTACTATCCTTGGTAATGGGCTGGGAAGAACGTTGTGTTTGGGCTGGGGACACAGGTTGAAGGACAAGGAGATGGAAATTGGAATATAAAGATTATGGGAAGGAAGGATCACAGGTTGCAGCTATAGGTATCAGTTACATCTGGGAGAACAAGACCAAAGCCCAGCCATACAAATGCTAGTGCCATCCAGAATGCACGTACTTTCAGGTGTTTCAGAGGCTTTAGACCAGGTTCACTTTGGGCTATGTACAGTAACATTTGCCTAGCCTGCCTATATGCTTTTAGCTTTCCAACCAAAAAGGAAAAAAAAATCACCCAAGACAAGAGAAGCCCATGCGACGTGTTCTCTGCTTCACATCGTTGCTGCCTGCCATAGAGCTATTTGTGATTCACCCTGTGTCACAAAGGCATATGTGCCCCTTGCTGTTATACAACCCTAAGAAAGTATTCAAAGAGCCAAACAAGGCCTTTGCCCCTGTATAGACATCTGCTAATTACCTTTTTAGGAAACAGGGACCTGTCTTTCAAAGTGTTGCTCCCATCTTGCTTTACTGGTCCAGGAAACCCATAGGTCTCTGAAATGGAGATTAAAATCTAACCAGAATGTGGACTCTATCACAGATATTTTTGGAAAATATCTACTTTGTCTTAAACAGTCATGGCTATAAATCATGGTGTTTCTTCACTGGGAGACCCCAGCAAAACACTAGAGTCTGATGAGGATATAGCTTACCATAGGTACCGCCATTTTAATAAGGTGTACTTAGCATATTTTTTTTAAATAATGGACTGAAAATACCAATTTGCACCAGATACAATAAATCTGGTACTAGTTTGGCTTTCCAGCATAATTGTGACAGCAAGTGTCTCCTGATATTGACAAGAGTATCTGCTTATCCCGATTGCTTTGAGGTGTGTTCTGTCCAGAAAATTCCTCTTACATTTTGAAGATGGACAAATTACTTGCTGGCATTAGGGTGAAGCCAATCCAACTTCTGCCTGTGTGAGTGGAATGTAGTTATAATCAAAAGAGAAATGCATTTAACCAGTGCAATAATAATTCTCTCCCTGTTGCTGGTCCCTTTGTCATTTGATATGATTGAGAAATGAGTCAGAAAAACACCCTATCTATCCAGACACAGGCACAACACCCCGGCTCCTTGTTGGCTACTAATCAGTTTGCAACACAAAGGTAGCAATCACCTAAATTTTGCACTCCCTCCATTCTTGTGTCTGGGTTCCCATCAGCTTCTCCGTGTATTTGCTGCCTTCTGAAGTCTCTGTGGAAGACACCATTGAATCCTTTTTCCACAAGAATTGTTCAAAATAGCATAAATCTACAGTAGTTAGGGTCAGGAAATTACTGCTGGGACTGCGCTTTGCTTCACATTTTGCTTTCCATTTCCTAAGACGACAGATACCCAGCGATGGATCCCAGCAGATTGCACTACACCGCTGACCCCATCAACAGTCTGTAAATATCTCTGGGGTTAAAATAAACAAATAGTCAGCGAGGGATAGAACCTTGCTCTCAGGTAAGGATAAACGGATGCTTGTGTTTCTGATATACAGCTGTGATTAATTTTAAGTGCAGATATGTTTTTTCTGGAAATTTGTGGAGTAAGACCTGTTGTCCCCGTTCACTTGTCTGGAAAAAAAACCCAGAAATGTTCTTTCTGTGTTCTATCAATCAGCTAATAGAGACATTGCCTAGAGATGGCAATTAAGAAACAGCAAATCCTCCCTATCTCTCCTCACCAATTTTGGTGACCTGATGACAGTGTACATCTGGGTGTAAGGAAGTTCAGGGCTTCAATGTATGGGGACAGAGAAACTTAAGTCCTTATGAATTACATTTCTGAAATGAGTTCTTCAACATTAAACTCAGAAAGACCTAAAAAAAAATGTTCAAACATTTACTAATTTGCTGTCTTCAAGGTTCTGCTGCTTCAAGGTCTCATTTGTTTAATTGGTCAACAAAAGCTCCATGTTAAATGACTTTCAGACCATGATTAGTTTATTTAATAATTGCTTATTCAGTATTTCAGAGACGTTTTGCATTCTTCAAACAGGACTGTCTGAATTAGCCATGGGATTCTCCTGCTTCAGACTTAAGAACACTTTCTTCTACGTCTCGTTATCATCATCATCATGTTTGCCCCATACTAGATGGGAAAAAGGAGTTGGAGAACTTTCTGCCTAAGCATCAAGAATCACACCAAGTACACACAAAAGGAAGCAAAGATTTTATTGACATTTCTTTACACAGAACACAAGCTACACAAAATGCCACAATAAAGCATATGTAGAAAAATAGTAGAATCATATTGGCACTGATGACTATTTATTATTATTATTATCATTATTATTTTTATTATTATTATTATCATCATCTTATTATACAGGTTTCATCATAACCATAATAAATAAGCATTAAAATTTCACAGTGGCATTATAAGCTTTACATTCATGATCTTATTTATACAAGGGACCATGTCAGATTTCTTCAGCTTTTTTGTATGGTCATGATTCAAAGTAGTAGATTTAAAAATTAAAAGCCCTTTCCCTTAACCTAAAAGGATCTGTCCACGTGAATCTATTGACTTGATCCCTTGGAGAGGTCTGCATTTGTCTAAAAAGACACTACTATGAAAACAGAATTGACCAACTGGAAAATTGGCCTTAAAAAGAAGCCAGGATGTTTGCTGTCTTCTGGTGGTCTGGCGGTGAGATGCCGCAAATGCCAGGATACTTAGGCTGCAAAAACTGCTTTATCAGGTTAATCCACATGAGGATCTGGCCCATTATATCAAAAGTGCATTTGAGCAGCATTTCTCAGGATCAGACCTTTAGTCAAGACCTTGTGAGTGTTGTTGAGTCAGAACCTACATTTCAAGAAAATTGATTTGCTTCTCCATTTTTTTCCCTAAAATGTCATGGAATTGACTCAGCTTCATTTATTTCCACTTTGTGAGTTCAGTTTTGGGGTTTTTTTGATATGTCTCACTTAAATCTTGACAGACATAGTTAAAGAAAATTGAGGTGTATGGCAGTTGACAAATGTTCATCAGGGAAAGGGAAGTAAATTAGAGAGAATCAGAAAGGAGCATGTGTTGTAAATCTCGGTGTCTTAAAAATAAGTAAACAAACAGTACAGATTTTCCAAGCCCACAGCCTCTAATTATTGCCTCTTCTGTCTGATTTGAAATATAATTTGCAAGAAACGTTAACTGTCTCAATCAAATGTAATGATGTATCATTTAAAAGTGTAACCTCCAAAGTCACATGACAGAATCAGTTGTACTCACATTCAGATCATAGAAATGGCTATAATTAAAAATGCCATAGACTGCAAAGTTCAGCCTCAGCATAAAGTTCCTGTCTTTTAAATCGAGATTTGCAGAAGGAGATTGTACTCACTGTTACCTGCACTGGTTACATCACGCATATTACTTGCCCACAACAACCAGCCTTAAAGGAAGTACTTGGAGAAGGATGTATCTCTGATTGCTGTCTGTGTGTGCAAACACGAGCACATACACCAATGTCAGCATTTTACACCCACTATGCATGGGCACAAATGTTTAGTAAATCCAGGGCTCAGACTCTTGATTTTTTTATAGCTTTATTTTATGAAAAAAAATAAACCTCCTGAGAGTTGAAATTATTTACTTGAAACTCAGCCCTATAGTGTTTGTCAGTTCCTTATCTGAAAAAAAAAATGTATTAGTTCTTTCAAAAAAAATTTTATCCATGTCCTTGTTAACCAAAAACCATGTAAGAGTGCTTAAGGAAAACCACTTTCAGGGATAATTACTTACAGGAAACAGTAGGTTTTAATTCTAAGGGAAATTTTCTTCTAATTTCATAAAATAAATCTAAATCTTTGAAATTTAAGATAACGATCTTCACAGAACTGTGCTCCTTTCCATTGAATTCTATTCCACATGTCAGTTGAGGAACAGTGAAGGTCCAATTTTAGGTGTTATCGTCACACTGAAAATTAATCTGGCTGTGTAAGGTGTTCCATTTGAATAGACACTGTACAACTGATAAGTTCTTTCTGATGACATTGCTAACTTTAACTGTTCAAAAGTTAGAGCCTGATTTTGAGGGTTAAATTTTTAATACACTTCAAAGAGAGTTTCATCAAGGGTTCCAAGACTCTCAAACCAAGATAATAGTTCCAGCATCAAAACCACAGTCATTGTGTTTGTATGTTGCATACAGGGAGATATGACATCAATTGAGACCTGTCTCACAGATATGTTTTATTTGGAATATAAACCAGAATTTTCTGATTTTAAGTGCCTGAGTGTAAATTTGCAGCATGGAATAAAAGAGGGGACAGGATTCATATATTTCTTTGTTTTGCCTAAAAGAGACCAATTACCATATGCTCCCTCTAAACAAGAATAAAGGTCCCCCAGAAGGTAAGTATTCCCAGTTAAGACTTGTACTGTTCACTGAAGGTAATTCTGTCTATAGAGAAAGCTAACTTTTCTGATACCTCAGATGCGGTGGCTAATTATCTAAGCATAAGTGGAAAAATGGAAATTTAACATGAGATTTATTTTTTTTTTTTAAGGACTTGAGGGATTTATTAAAATGATTGAGGACTTAGTCTAAGTCTGTGGTTAAAAAAGCCCTCAATAATAAAGTGATTCAGTGTTCAAGACCAAGAAATCCATTCCTGGGTTAAACTGCTCAGCATGTAAGACAGCTTACTATTAGAGACAAATCCAAGTAACAAAATATAGACACAAATTTAAATTTATTTCTGAACTTTGTGTTTTGTAATATACTGATCTGTGTTTTGATTTTTATCCAATACTTTTCACAAATATACAGTCATATTCTTGAATTATTTATTTTGATGAAGTGGATAGGGTTTGGGAAAATGTTCTTTTTGCTTTCTCTGTCATTACTGCCATAGTGATGGGGTTATCATCATAGACAGAAGGAGGATTTGTCCTGTGTCTTTGCCTTCTCCCATCCTTAATCTATCAGAACTACATCTGGATTCTTACTCACCTATAGAGCCTAAAAGGCACGGGGCAAACCACCAGTGTATCTTCTTTCTTGGCAAAACCAACACAATGGAAAATAAACCTAGAAAACACTGCAGATTACTAGTGGATTTTTGGTGGGTTTTTTTACAGACATGCAGTCACAAAAGAGACCATGTCTTGTCTACACTGACCTCCCTCATACCTCATAAAAAGATTTAATGGCAGAAAAAGGAAATTTCCCAACCTAGATGCATAGTGAAATACATGCAAGACTAAAAGAGAAGCAGAAAGCTGATAAATAACTGCTCTATCAACTGAAAAATGATTGCTTGGTTGAAGAGGTTGGATGCCAAGGGAAATTGAAAAATGGTGACAAGCTTCCTGCCTTAGGAGATAGAGCAGCTCAGTGTGGTATGTTGCATTGGCCATGGGAACCATGCAGGTAGTAGATAACACACATCAAATTCAGGCCTGCTTAGATAAGATTAGTTGACTAAAGGTGTGCCAAGAGGGTGACAAATCACTGTATGAAATTATTGGTCTCTTCCCATGAGGTGGATGAAGCCAGGAAACCACTCCTTCACAAGCTAACTAAAGGAAACTCCCCCATAGGGAAGAGAGACCTGCCTGACTCAGCAATCACCACGAGCTTCTAAATATTGTATGACATACATGCACTGCATATGGAAACGTACACTCATTACACAGGTGAACCTTCCATAAGGGAAACGACATTTTGTGTACACGTATGTATGTAGGAAATAACACACATACGACATTAAAGAACTGCATTTCGTATTCTCATTTTAGCTAAAAACGATGACACACTTTAGATCCCATACTCTCTTCAACCTTTCTAGTGCAGGTAGCTGCATGTATGATAACGTACCAGAAATGCCTTGACATCTTTCCACGGTTAGGAATGATGCAGGTAGCCTTATTCGTATAAAACCGGTAAAAAGTAAGCGAGCATTTGGGAGAGGTAGTTTTCTCCTAGCACTTATTCTTTCAGGAAAGAATGAGAAACTTCTGAAGTTAGTTGATAGAAACTGCTGTGAAAATTGAAATATTAGGTCTTTCAGCAGCAGAAGCTGTTATACTTATTAGCATAATGCCATTTACGGGACGTATAGAAGAAGCAAAGCTGTTGTAGTACTCAAACCACCCACTGCCAAAGAAAAAAAGAAAAAAAGAGTTGTTTGAAATGTTTGAAACTGGACTTTTACGTGGAGGAGGTTTTTTTCTATGTTCCTTTGGATAAGCTGTTTGTGTTTGTAGCTGATAGGTTTCAAGGACTGAAAAGCATGCTGGATTGCAATAAGAATAGCTCCATTCACTGTGTCACAGTTTCAGATTTTCAGAGGCAGAAGCTACTTGAAGACATGCAGCTCTGTGCATGTAGGCAACGGACTTCTGTCACACATATGTATGTCTGCAAATCAGTTTTGGAGAGCTGTGGTTAGTTTGCTACACAGATAATAGGATCTTGCAGGACTTCAGGTGAAAGTAGAGAGATGGATTTTCAAAAGCAGAGAAATCAAGTTTTAAGGTTGTAACATAAGTTAATGTAGTCTGACCTTTTGTATAAGAAGAGTTAATAGATATTTATTCTTTATGCTTTTATCTTGTGCAGGGAAGGACTGACTCATCTGCATTTAAAGCAACTCTACACTGATTAAACCGTTTCCATAAGCTTTTTTATTCAGTGTGTGAATTTCTTTTAGGGAAGTGCATGTATATTATATAATTTTATTAAAATAGAGAAGCAACAGTGGCAGCAGCTCTTTCAGACCAGAGGTTGTCACGAACCAGCACACAATTGACCTGATGATCATAAGGTCATCCCTCTCTGTTACTCAAGGATTGAGCAGACTCCCATCAGGCTTCCTCACTATCTGTGCATAAAGCTTACCAGTGACTAAGATGACCTCAAATAAGATTTGCAAAACCAGGAGGGAAACAATTAGCACAGCAGTGAGCATGCCAAGGATGTAAAGAGGAGCCAGACATATTTTGTGCTGGAATAGAGGCCTATAAATAGTGGTGGTACGCCACGGGTCATAACTCTTTGCCCTTGCTGACATGATTTCCTTAACCAAGACAACACAGGAGCAAGAAGTAAAGTTGAACTCACAGGGTAATGTAAGAGGGAAGCTTGCAAGTCGTGCCAAGCAGAGTTCTTCAGATTAGAACCTGATTTAGGAATAGTATGTGATGAAAGCCAACAGTCAGTGAGCCCCTCTTGCACAGTGAAAAAGCACCAGTTTGCACCAGAGCCATCATCCAAGGAAGTTTGCCAGTACCTGTTGCCTCATAAACCCAAGTCAAGGATGAAAAACTGGAAAAGGCCCAGCAAAGAGCCATCAAGATAGTGAGGAGCATAAGTACATGACTTCTGAGGCGATCTTGAGAGTCAGGCTTCTTTGGTCTGGCAAAGAGATGACCAAGTGAAAAACTAGGAGCTGTCTGCAGGTATTGAAAAGGGAGCTACAAGTACATCAGAGACAAGTTCTTCCCCATGAAATAAAAAGGTAGCATATTAAAAGGTAACAGCAAGAAGCTGCAGCTTGGAAAGTTTGAATTGGATTTCTAATTACTTTTTTGGGTTTTTTTAAGAAGTGATGTACAACACTTGAAAAGATAATCCAGACTACTTAGAGTATGTTCATGTTCATCAGCAGACACTTTCAAGACTCATCAAGACAAAGAAATGGCTGACCTTAACACTCAGCTATTTCAAATGCAGAGGCAGAAAGGAAGAGATCTTTTTATAACATGCAGAAAACACCATGGGAACCTACAAATGCTAACGAAAACTTGGCTTGAATACCCAGTTTTCGCTTTGTCTTGTGATAGCTTTCTCTGTCAAGCATGGCTCTTTCCTGGAAAGTGAACAGTGAAGAGGATTGGTCAGTGGAAATTTTTGAAGTTCTCTGAAGTAAGATAGTGCTCAGTATTCCTGTTAGTAATTTCCAAAGCTCTGTGCTAAGATTTCAAGCCTTTAGAATACAATCCTTCAAAGCTCAGCAATTTCAACTTCCTCTATTGCCAGTGGACAGACCTGATTTTGAAAACAAATTAACAATTTCATTAAAGAAAAAATGGGCATCCATTGGAGGCTGGGAAGGAAAAAAAATATTTTTAGCCACATTTTAAAGGAGACTGATTTATCTCTTCAGTGTCTGGTTTTGATTAATCTAGACAGTCAAAACTTGCACCAAGTTATGCAAAACTGAAGAGCAAAGAGTTAGGGATGTTGTCCAGTCCACAAATGCTGGGCCTCTACATTTGTCTATCCCTTAGACTCCAAAGAAGTAGTTCTTAGAATAAGTTCCCTGATCAGGTCAAAGAGGTAAGTTTACCCTGAATGCCACCAAACCAGAAAACAGGATTGCTCCTGCAGACTTTCAGTAGTACCTACCTCTCTTCATTGACTACACAGAGAAATTAAGACTTATATTTTAGTAGAAAAAAAATAATTTTGCAACTAATTTTCAAGCACAAATTAGGTGATGAAGTTAGGCAGGCTGTATTTTGTCCTTGAAACAGAAACATCTCCAGAGTTTTCCCCAGGCTTTTATGCAGGTCAGCGTACAACTATTATCAGGAGATGGAAAACCAGCCCCTTGAAAATCCTCAGCCCAACTGCAGAAAGAACTAGGTCTTCTGTCCCACATATGCTCACATTTAGTCACTACTGCAATTTCTGTCCATCTATATTCAAGAAACAAATCTTTGATAGCAGAAGAGACAAATTATTTCAATAGTGGAGCTTAATGAGCTCTAGAAGTTCCATAATAGTGGAAAAATTTAATCTAGTTATTAATAAAGGTGTGATATCCACTAAATTATTATAACCACACTGTTTTCAAGTGCTTCAAATTTTTAAAAATAGTTAATCCCAATTTTTTAAAGGCTATGAACCACTTTTATATCATTTTATTTAAAGAAGAAGTAGAGATTGAAAACAAGTCAAGGCATCTTTGTGTTTTTTAACACATTTTTCTATTAACTCGTCAATAAAACCGGGTAGGTTTTCGTTCTTTCTTCCAGGGTTACTGTGCCGTTCCAAGCTAGACTGTCATGGAAGAGGAAATGGCTTCAGGGGCTAGGTGCCATTTCAAAGCACAATATCCTTTCTTTGGGCCTTTGGGGTGGGAGTAGAGTCCCAGTACTGCGTGGGATTCATCTGATCAAGTGTAACTGTCCAGTAAGTAGATAGCCAAAACCTGATATCCTGCATAGTCAGGAAAAAGAACAGGCCTAGAGAAAATCAGACCAGAAAGGCGAACTATGTCCAATAAATCACAGGTTAAAAGTCTGTCTTTCCTTCCACTGATCACGAAAGGAGTTAAACTTCTTCTAATAGGCCACAAACAGACTTCTACACCACAGTTGCTTACAGTTAAATGAGATCATGCTACTCGGTGCTGAGTTTTTTAATTCTTTGTAAGGAATTGTTGTTACAATGAGGGCAGTGAGACAGTGGAACAGGTTGCCCAAAGAAGTTGTGGATGCCCTACCATTGGAAGTGCTCAAGGTCAGGCTGGATAGGACTTTGAGCAACCTGATGGCTGATCATGCAGAGGGTTTGGACTAGATGATCCTTAAAGGTCCCTTCCAATCCAAACCATTATGTGAAATTCACTCTTGCTGATGCACCTTCCTGTCTTGTTTCCTTCTCCCAGTCTTTGGATCTGTCTTCCAAAGCCCTGAGACCCTTTGTCTTTGCTGCTACATGTGGGCTATCACCTTTCCTTCACAGAAATTACTCATCTGGGCTATAGTCCATACTACATCTTTAACACTGGGAAATCGCAACAGCCAAATGCAGTTTACATGTTGGAGACAGGACATCCTCCATGCTGGTTGTAACTCTTCTAGATGCTAATGAAACAACACTGCATTGATGGCCTTGTTTTTTTCTTAACTAAAGAATCCCATCAAATTGAAGGGAGTTTCGCTTCAAATACGGCTAATATTAAGTCCAGAGCTGGCTCTGGGCACTGATCAGCTACAAAAAATTCATGGTTGTCCTTCCTCTGTCCAAGTTCTTGAAAAACTCTTATCCTTTGTGAAAGTGAGAGCTTCAATTAAGAATTTCAGCATTGCCCACAAAGGTATATCAAGCCAAGAGAAGCTTGTGCAGTTTAAAGGGAAATCTTTGTAGCAATACCGCTAATGTAATGAAATGTATTTAAAAAGGTTTTATGTGAAAGGGCAATACATTAAAATTCCAAAGATGGAGACAGAAACAAAGATGCTAACTGTGAAGTTATTTTACTATTTGTTATGAAGTTAATTTGTAATATATATCTATATATATGAGTAAAAAGAAAAAATCTGAAAATAAGTCCATGTTTTATGAAATCCAACCATTTAGATGTTCTTTATATTACAATGGCAATAAAGATTTCTTTACAATATAGTCTAAACGATTAGAGTTGATTTACAGTATTGGCGTCATTATCAAGGCAACATCCCATTAAAAAGAATGAAAGAAGAAAAACAGGGGGAAGCTATTCTGAGAGACTTAAAATGAATGCTCAGCTAGACCATTACTGTCTATATTTCCCACAATGTTCTATGAGCATAAGGAAGATAAAATCTGTGTTTCATAATTTCACTGAAATGACGCCTCTGAGATGTTTCTGAGGCTCCACAGAAGCTCTCTGCCATGGCACGGAAGAAGAATGGTGTATGGACTTAATCCAGCTTCATCTACAATCCATTTCCAATTCTGAAGTCAGGCACCCAGCCATGGAAGAACACTATATGTATAGGAACATGGAAAATTTGAGGTGTGTTTATCCATCAATCAGAGCACTGATAGCAATACAGAATGTGAAAGTGAACATATTGAAAGGCCCACTAACTTCTGCAGTAATACAAAAGAGACCTTTTCACATTTCCCTTTCTTCACAGCCATGTAAACGGAAGGCTGGGAATGCTAAAGTACAAGGCAAGGCAAGAAACCACCCATCTGAACATCAGACAAGCTCCAATGGTATGTTGCCAGACTCGGTGAACTCATGCTTGAAAAAGTTGGCCTTGTAAGACCTTGAAATAAGCACACTTCTTTGTACAGACTGTATATGTATATACACACACATGCATTAGGCACGTATATATGTGTAAACTAACCTCTCAATGTTTTTCAAAATTTTCTGTTGGCAGACTCCTGAACGTTTTCTGAAAGAGGAGCAGACCCTCATATGACCCTTACACTGAAGACTGCTGATGGTTGGAGATTGCTTTTCTTTCTGTTTTTCACATAATCCCTAGAAGTCAATGTCTGAGGGTGGTGAGATGCTGGCACAGGCTGCCCAGAGAAGCTGTGGCTGCCCCATCCTTGGAGGTGTTCAAGGCCAGGCCGGATGGGGCTTTGAGCAACCTGGTCTGGTGGGAGGTGTCCCTGCCCATGGCAGGGGGGGTTGAAACTCGATGATCTTCAAGGTCCCTTCCAATTCTATGATTCTATGATTAACATACATGTCCCATTATATTTAAAATTCTGGAAACACTTTACCAAGGGAGAAGTAAGCTGTGATATATACGTGTAGATGACACTAAGATGTTGAGGCCAAAAAGCGACAAGGACTTCCAAAACAAGAAGTGGGGACTAGAAATCCTTGATTCCTGACAGAATTTATTTGTTAAATGGGTAAATCCAACTTTTAGCTTTAAAGTGTAGATTTATAAAAGGGAAAGAAAGGAGAAAATAGTATCTGCCTATTTAATTCAAGTGCAGAGGTAATGTTAAATGTTTAAAAAAATTGCTAATATTGAAACACAGGTTGTAACTATTTCTATATATATTTTTTGCCCCTTTGAGGAGAAGATGATTTTTAAGTGCAATGTGTCTTTCTATTTACTCTCACTCTTTTGTATATTCCTTCTTTCTCCTTCCTATTACAAAAACAAACCTACAAAATCAGCCTTTTTTTTTAGCAGCCTTTACCATTTTGCTAAGAACTCTTTTCTTGAACTAGTTCTGTGTACATTTTCCACTTTTCTTCTTTGAAAATAAAAAGAAAAGGTTCTACTTTTCAGATGTACAAATATTTCCCTGTGGTTGTGAGGTTTTCTGTTTTCATTGTTTAACTCTCTTATTTCAGAAATCTCTACTATCTTGGTCTTGATTTACTGATGAGAGTCTTGACACCTGAAACCACACTTGTGATCTTTTGATGGTCTTTGTCCCAAGATATAGAGGGCTGGATACTTACATTTTTAAATAAATTATGTTTGCATTAAAAAATTGCCTGCCTTCCAAACAAAAATAATTGTGAAGAATTATTCACTTTCTCCTTTTTGAAAAAAACCTGCTGTGACATTGAACATTTATCAAAATGGTATGAAAATGTATAAAGTTATTGAAATTTTTCACTTTAAATCTGATAACCTTTTTGATAGAAATTTTAATTAAAAATTTTGGGAAAAAAAGACTAAAAAAGTGGAAAATGGGTTCTTTTCCGCACTCTTAAAAACAACTTGGATATCTTTGTATGAATAAAGTTTTAAATGATTCAAACAACTGTAACAATATAATAATTAGGACTTTATATAGCTCTGCAAATTAGCATTTGTAACGCATCAATAGAGCATTGCAGATGAGCCTAAGAGGACATCATTAGAGTCTTTAAGCTTTCCACAATCCATAACACTCTGTGTCTCCATCCTATTTTCATCCAATTGATTAGGGTTTTTTAGGGGTATTACTGGTTACATTTTGAATTTCATATCAGAGTAACAAATTTTAAAAAAATAAAAATTTTGCTGGGGTAAATGTACTTAGATATAAGTTAAAATTGTACCTCTAAGTTTATAGCAAGCACAGTAATGATCCTCTATAAATGTAAACAGAAGAAACATTAACAGATGCCACTGATATTTCACAAGTAATCCAATAACTCCTCTTGGTTTTGTAGCTTATAACTTGCACCAAATTCTTCCCAACTTAAAGTCTGGGGTTTTTAAAGGACAAGTATCAGGTTTTCTTCATTCTATATTAAATATTTCACTCCTTTCCATTATGTGAATGTATGTACGTTACAAATTATTACCAGTAATGGAACCATCCAAATATTTTCTTTCAACAAATGGAAACACTGAAACTTTGATACACGTTTTTCAGACTTTTCAGTTCATCACAAAAGAGGTTTTAACCTGAGTTCATATATACTTGTTTCCTCTTGTGTTAACTATCCCAGAAGTGCTACAAATATATAGATTTGTTAATATGTAAATAAGCATTAAATCAAGGACAGCCAAGTTCCTGGGTGTATTCAGGAGAAATGGGAATCATATTGATCCAATCATATTTCCAGAATTAGCCTTCTTATTCTGACTCTGTACTTCGGAAGTGTCTCATGTCTTTATGTGGACAAAGACCATAGAAATTGAAGAGGAATATTTATTTCTTCCAAAAGCACCAATATTTGGAAGCTTGATCACCTTAAAGCCATAGCACTTTATTCTCTGAAACAGAAATGGAAATGGAGAGTTTGAAAGTCCCACCTGATCTCATTTCTAATGCTGCACTCTTTTGGCAAAGGGATTCTCTTCCACTCGATGAAAAGTTTTACGTCTGTTATCCTGTACTTCAGACACTATTTGAAGTAGTTGAGTCCTGCCACGAGGAAAAACTTCTCCAGGAAAAGTTCAGAGTCCAGCACAGCAATGTGGGCAGCTCGGCCTATCAACGTGTTGGCGGTGTTTGGCAGAGCGTGGAACACGTTGTGTCTGATCAAAGTGCAGTCCTTTGCCCCAATCAAAGGCTGGAGAAGGTTGTTAATCATTTCTGCATAAACAGGACCTGCAAAAGAGTTTAGATGTCACACCTATATGCTGACAGATCCCCTACTTCCTTACAATATTGTTTAATTACAGTCACAATGAGAAGGAAAATTTCAAAGACTTGCAAAGTGCTAGGATGCTGTTAATCTAATGGAGTGTGGAGTCTCCATCTCTGGAGACATTCAAAGCCGGCCTGGACACGTTCCTGTGCAACTTGCTCTAGGTGGACCTGCTTTGGCAGAGAGGTTGGACTAGATGATCTCCAGAAGTTCCTTCCAACCCCATATTATTCTGTGATCCTGTGATTCTGTAATGGAGGCATGGATTATCTGAAGAGGTTTACTGAAGATGCCAGCATGAAGTGTGGGACATTCCTCATCCTCTATTCTAATATCCTCTGTGGTAGAAGGAAACACACTTCTTCCCTTCAGGGGAAGAGGGTTGGACACATGCTTCCTGCTTCCTGTGAGTTCAAATGCAACAGGGGCTGGCAAGACACAGAGATCCATTCAGGTTTCTCTGGGGAATCTAACACAGGAAGAACATAATGCAGATAGTTGAGGAGCTGACAGGGAAAAAACAATGGCTCGGGAGAGTTGTATTCATAAGTGATCTACACTAAATGTAGGTAGATCTGACTCCTGCTAGGCCAAACATCTCCCTGAAGAACAGGAAGAAAGAATTGGAAAATTACCTTTGAGTTCATATCTGAGGTAGGGTAGAAAGAGCTGTAATTAAAGTAAGATGTGTAAAGGCAACCATGTTGATTATTGGGCCTGCGTGCCTCTTTCTACTTCCAAAGAGTACCTCCATCTCTATGTAATCACATGTGTGAAATGGGTATGAAATTACACTGAACATTATTTCTGGAATTGGTATCAAACAGAGGCCAAGAAACACGCTAATAACAAAGGCTATACTTGGGACAATATACAGCCTGAGCTCACTGGAGGGCTAGACCTCTGATGGCATAATGTGCTTTACAGATCTTTTTACAAACCAATATGATTTTAGATCTTTCCCTCAAATTACCTGGCAGTCATCTAAACACTACTGAAAACAAAGGGAAAACCCTCTGACTTCGGATGTGCTGAGAGAGATTTCATTATGTGAAACAAAGGTGAGACAATCCTAGTAAATCAGTAGACTACAGAAAAACATTGTCAAGAGCTAGTTCTATTATCATCAGTTTTAAAAAATAAATTAGAGGGAAGGGGAAGAAGTGGTAAGAAACCTTTGATTATGACTTGATTGAAAATAGTTTTCATCAGACAAAGAGCTTCTTAAAGAGCTTCTTCTATTGATTTCAGTAATTTCCTGTGGGAAGAGAACACTTTCTTTCTTATCAAATAAACATTTGAGCTTTCATCATGCTGATGAAAAACCCTTGTAATGCAATGACCTCAGTTACACAAAAATACCTCCTCAACAGCTTCGTAAATATAGATAGGATCTTAAACATACCTGTGTGTCTGTCCTTAAGTGCATTTTTGCACATTTCTATTCTTGCTGAGTGAAAGGGTACATATCTGTCTTGGGGTGAGGCGACTAACACAACATTTTTAAAGTACTGAAGACCTGTGGCAAATGCATTAAATACATTTATCACAATGATGCATAGCAATGAAAATACATGCAGTGTCAGCATGGCTACTTCCTACTGAAACACATTTGAAAATCTACAGTGCAAAATAGATGATAATTAAAACATGTAACACAATAACTTAAACCCATTCCTGCGGCTTCTGAGAACTATTTGTTACTTATCGACATTCATAGAGGGTAATTGTATGTCAACAAAAAAAGTCAGAATTGTCTCTGTTCAAAAAAATTGTTTGATTAAAACCTTAATCTTGCAAATATTTGTGCCCCTTAATGTTGGAATCATATGTACAGCCCCACTATGGTCAATGAGTGGGTTTGGACAAATAAGTATTCACAGGAATGCGGATCACGTTAAAAAATAACACATCAAATTACTACAACTTTCAAACAAAATAGAGAGGGAGGAAGAACCAACTTCACTGCTGTGATGTCATACTATTACATCAGTGTTGAGGGAGCCTTGGGATCCAGTCCCTGTATTCAGCAGTTCCTTGATAAATGCACACTGCTGGTACATGGACTGGAAACCAGGAATCCTCCCTCTTCCCTGGAGGCAATGGGGCCACTGATGGACTCTGGAAACAGGCTCCTGCTGTTCACCCTGTCAGGCAAACCCACCCACATTCAGCAGAAAAGTGGAAAAACAGGCACAGATGATCTAGACTACTGGTCCAGAAAGTATCCTGAACACAGAAGAGCTTTTGGTTTGACTTTCATCTTTCCCTCACCTTTATAGGAAGGGGCCCAGAACCAAGTCCTTTGATTTCCAGATTTTCATAGAAAAGTTAATAATTGCCACCACAAAAAGTCCTGCTGTCTGCCTTTACTAAGCCTGGCTGAAACTGTCTATCATTTTCTTCTGTGCAATCAAACCAACTGGCTTTGTGACTTGAGTCTGAGGTGAAAGGTAGGAGAAGCAGCAGTGAGTGTTACAATATCTAAAATCTAATGTGAACAGTTTCAATAGGGAATAAAGTGTTGTGTTTTTTTCTTTAAAGACAAACACGAGACAATAACACTGAAAAGTAGCAGGGACTTCCACTTTAAGAAGAAAGTCAGAAATTGCTGGAGGCTTAAAGAGTTATCTGGGGAAGGAGAAACAACTGCTGCCGATTTTGCTCCCTGTAGGTTCTCTCAATGAATTTGGGAGCAGGGTGCTAGAGTACCTCCATTTCTATCCAGTATCCCAGCTCATATATTCACATTTGGACCTACCTACTTCAGATTCTGACTTTACAGACAACCCTCTTCACATTTAATTTTCTGCTTTCTGCTTTCACAAGCACAACACCTTCATTTAGAGCCCCTCAGATTGCCAGTCTACCCAGCTAACAAACAATGATTCACTTTGACTCACAACAAGTGCTTGGGAATTCTTTGCTTGGAAAGTTATGATGTGAGCCTCCTGTGTAGACCAAATATTTTTTGAACATGACAGCAATAAAGCAGACATCAACTGTACTCCATAGACATAGGAGCCAGGGAATCAAAAGTAAAATTCAAATACGAAAATTCATTAAATGTTCAAGATAGAGCAGCTTTCCATCATTGATTATGTCATTAAGTGTGTTCATAAAATTAGGAAACAGCTTTGTGTCTGTCAGACTAAGAGTTAAGAAGTTATATTTATCTTAACATAGTATGTTTCCTGTTAGCAATGTACCAAAGTATAAGAAAATAATTCAACAATAAGCAGTAGCCTTGTGACTATACACTTAGCACCAGTTTGCTCACACACTGTATTAAAAATAACTCTTAGGAGAAAAAATTTACTTGAATAGAAGGATCACACTTATTTTCTTTTTCTTAAGAAAGCCTGACTTATTTCATTTATTCATGGCAGACCAAGAAGGATAAAAAGATCTCTATTTAGACATCATTTTTCCAGTGTGAGGCCATACATCTCTCTTTGTAGTACAAAGTTGTCACAATAGACATGAATAAAATTTGCTCTTCAACTCACAGAGTCATATTTCCTAGAGACAAGAGATGTTAAACTTAAAAAAAAATAATAAAAAAGGAAAAATTGTTTTCATCTAGTAGCATAAATTAAGCAATAGTGGTGTGTCAAGAACGATATTTCTTGCTTGCAGGATATAAACTTAGGTGTGTGTTTACTACAGCACAGAGGTCATATTCGGTGCTAACAGTTTGGCAAGTGTATTCACTGACAACTGGCAGAGAAAACACACACAGATAAAACAGATATTGGATTTTAGATAGAGCAGCCCTTCTCAAAATCAAGAATGTTTAAAGATCATTAACAAAGTTCAGGTTTCCTTTACTCCCTGAAGGACAGGGCAATCCATCACAAGCCTTTGGAATAGCCTTTGATATTTGCACCGCCACATCAACCCCCACTCACCCGTTTTTTGGCTGAGCTGATAGAGGAAACACTTGCGCAGATCTGCATTGTCCCTGAAGGTCAGTTGCAAAAGTGACCCTGACTTTTTCAACTTCTGCATGAGCCATAGACCTAGAATGAAAATTGATACATATTTTTATCCTGTTTGCTAACGATCAACCAAGGAGATTAAAGATGTGCCTACAGTAAAGGCACCACTGCAACTGAATGGAAGTCTTTGTTTCCTTTTGTGTTCTTAATCAACAGGTGGAAAAAATTAAGGGTCTTGATTATCCGTGTCATGATAGGACAAACGCTCAGGAAGGCTGAACTATGAGACATTCCATTCTCATAGAACTATAAGTGTCATCTCTAGACTGGCAGATGCCTCTCTTCATTGGCATTATACAGCATGAGCAAGGTCACCCCTCATTGCTGCACACCCTTGGCTTTCCCAGGGGGTACTGTGCTGGACCTTGTAGTAGATACTGAAAGCCCCTCTCATTGCGATTTTTTTCTCTGTGGGTTTGAAGTCTTCAGCAAATATCTTCCACAACTGCAGTGTACAAGTCATGTTGTTACGATTTATTGCTGCCTCCATGTGTTTCTGTCTCACGGACTACAGCTACTCATAGCTTTCCCATGAACTCTTACCTGTACTAACCAAAGTACTGTTGTTGTAAAGTGTTCCCAGGTGAGGCCCAGAGAGGGACAGGAAGGTGTGTAATTTGTTGAGGTAATAGCGAAACCTGGGACGAGTTAGTACAGATCGAATAATCACGTTACCGAGGGAATGTCCAATAAAACTGTTGGGACAAAAAGAACTACATTAACACCAAAAAAATCTGTATTTTATTTAAATAAACATATGAGTGGCATAAATTGGTCTGGGGGGGATTATATCAGGGTCTAGTCACCATTTCACTTTTTTTTTGCGACCTAGTATATACTCTTCCATCTTTAAAAATGTAAAAATTCATCTCACTGATTCAATGGCTTTTGACACAGGGCACTCTTGGAAAAGTTAATTTCATTGTATGTTGCTCATGTAACTTAAACAGTTACAGACTGTCAACTATCA
This sequence comes from Nycticryphes semicollaris, assembly GCA_013400055.1. NCBI lineage: Eukaryota > Metazoa > Chordata > Aves > Charadriiformes > Rostratulidae > Nycticryphes > Nycticryphes semicollaris. The sequence continues at coordinate 171,395 of VXBJ01008167.1, forward strand.
GAACGCTTACCTTATTCGAGATATGGAGAGGTTGTACAGTTGGATATGCTGAATAATTTCATCCAATAATCGATCAGTCATTGTATCAAAATCAGCAAAAGTATCAGTCTGGTGAAAAATGGACCGAATTAAGATATATTGCACTTATTGCAGACTGATGTTATTTTCAGAGTAAAACGCAAGCACAAACATAATAACCAGTCCAAATTTTCTTTACACGTGCTCAAGTGGAAACGAGAGGGGGATTTTTTCTCAGTCTTCAGATCCTCTAAAAAATTAATTTCTGCTTTGAAAAGAGAGTCACAAAATTTCACTTTAAGTTTATTGGCAAATAGCTTCCAATTCATACTGTAAACTTACTCAAGCCAAGTACTTTCTTTCTTTCACAGCATCAACAGTAACAACAGACCATGGGTCAGGATGGGTCCCATCACTATCATTACAGCCTATGTGGAAATTCACTGGCTTCAGTGAGCTAGTAGGTAAGGTAAGACAAAATTCTTTGACTTAGTATTGTGCCTTTTAGCTTCAAGAACACAACCTGAGAATTCAAGTTAGGACTAGAGTAACCCTACATTTTGTAGGCTGTGGAAATAGGACCCTCTAGAAGGCAATCCATATCTTAAGGGAATTAAATTAACACCCATGGTTGTTTGGCTTTTTCTACTGACTGTGTTTCCAACTTCAGCACGTCATGATAGGATAAACCCAGACCTACAGTTTATTAATACTAAGATTAACAATATTAGGCTGAGTGATTCCAGATTCACAAGTATGATGTTAAAGCGGCATGACTTGATACTTGTGAGAACTGGTAATGCTTAACCACTCTAGACAACATACCCTACACATGGAAAACAAAAAAAAATAAGAAAGCTTTTTGGCATTTAGGATTTAAAATATTACTACAATAAAATGTTTTACAGCATTATACACTAACATGTGGCTTATGCTGATGCTACAGATGTAATCACAAAATTCTTTGGCCATCTTAATGAAATGCTGTGTGTTTGTTATTCAACAGTTACCAGTAAGAGAGTGAGTGCTAGAGAGAGACAAGCAATTTGTTGCTTGCAATTGTACTGCCAATTGTGACACAATAAAATAAATAATATATTGTCCAGTCTATATGATTGTAGGCAGATCTTATCCAGAACTGTGTCATCTGGCAATCCAATAGGACTCTAAATCAAATTCGTAACTAATGAGATGCCACAAAAACAATCATCAAATGTTGGAATAGCTATTCAGAGCAAACAGATCAGTAATTAATGCTTTTGTGACACAATTCATCTTGCTAATTGCATCTCTTGCAAAGGAAAACAGGAGCATGTTTACTTTCCAATATGGCCTTCAAATAAATGTTCTCATAAACTACAAACAGTCCACTAACGTCTTGCCTGTTTATTTTGCTTTTGTTGATAATTAATTATTTCCTCCTAGGATCATTATCCGAAATCTTTCAGGTTATTAAAAAGTGGAAGAATACCAGCTTGAACGTTAATCATAAACAAAACACATCAAGCATCATATTTCACCTGGTTATATCTCCATCCGTTAGTATCATCTGATTGAGCGCGTTAAATGTATCACAAAGGAATGCCTAACAAAAAGTGATTTCCATTTTCTTCCATAAGGTAAACTCCAGCTAAATGACTGATTTCTTGGGTCATCTTCAGTGTGGCTCTCAGAGCAGGGGAAAAAAGGGTGACAGGGAGCTTTACAGCATCCAAATAGTCACCAAACCTCATGGGTCCTATTTCCAGTGCCATGGAAACTTCCTCGCCTTCCCAAACTATAAGTGCACTCGAAGTTCCCATTATGGGCTCTGGATAATGTTAGAGATGTTGTAAGATATTTCATCCTCTGAAAGGACAAGAAGAGGCTTTGATGCAAGTCTGAAGTGATCTTATTATTTACATCTTGCTCACATTCACTGTGCAGGTCTGCTGCTGACAGAGGTGTGCACTGGAAGGTGGCAAGTTCACAGACTAACCCCAACCAGCCACTTCAACATATAAAAGCTATTGAACAAAGAAGGTTGGAAAGTTTTGACTCAAGTTTCTCAGCTGCTCATAAATCAGAATAATGTTTCTGGCTGGGCACTGGAAACCCTTATTTTGTGCATAAAGTGAGGCCTCTCTGTCATAAATATGGGTTCAGTGCAGAGCAAAGCACAGAATTCATTTCTGTTTCTCTGCCTAGACTAGCAATGAATTTTTCTGGAAGACATTTCCTTATCATTCAAGGAAATAAATCTCGCAAACATTGCAACAGGAGAAACAACGGCTGATGTGCCAAAGGAAGCTGGCAACACCTGCTGGATGATCCACACCCTCCAGAGAATTTAGCAGCACTAAGCTTTCTGTGTTCTGTCGATGCTGTGTTTCCTGGCACCCTAAAGGCAGAGGCACCAAGCTGCTAAGTTTGCAAACTGACAGGATAAATGGTTGTTCTTCTTTTAAGGTCTAATACTACAAGTGCTAATGTCATTGCCTTTGATTTTAATGCTAGGAATATTTTCTGGCAGGTCTGAGCACCCTATCAAATTAGACAGGAACAGGAACAAGCCTTTGCACTAACTACTACATAAAATTCCCCAAATTCCCCAGTGCTTTTGCTTCATTCAGCTGGTGAAAAAGCTTTGTTGAAGGCCCTGTTTCAGCAATGTCAACAGCATGTAGCAGATCTAAAGGAAAACAGAAATTAGCTCTGTACTACCTGATTTCTTTCAGACATTAGGAAGTCCAGTTTTCCACCAGGGAGTCCCAGTTCTATAAAAGTCTTTACCAGCCGCAGATCTGCACTGTTACCTAGAAATAAATGGTACTGTATAAGATGTAACTCAACAGAAAAATCACTAATATGGATTAAATTTAATACATTCATCTTCCCATAAACCTTGACACCAGGGAGCAGTTGCTAAGTGCTGCTAAGACAGCTCACCACACCATGCATCAAAACAGTGGGAGAGCAAGAATAACCACAGCCTGCACAAGGTGGGGATGGATCCCCTGTTGCTGGGGACTGTAATGAGGAAGAAAGGGTGAATATCAGGCCCAGAACAACTCTGTTCAGCAGAAGTAAGACAAAAAAAGACAAAAACCTGGGGTCTGTACTTCCACTTTTACAGCTGCTGAGACTCCCAGGGGACACTGCAACCCTGCCAGGGTCCTCGGCACATATGTTGGAGTACAGGGCTGTACCTTCAGATCTAGAGTAGCCTGCCTCTGCATATTCACAATTAGAGACAGTTCTGAAATCTTTCAGGCTTCTAATATTTTGGGAGGTGCCCCATTCCATACAAGGAAATTCAAAAGTCTTCTGAAATATTTTACTGGAAAACATTTGGCTGAGACAGTTGGAGTTGTTCAGCCTGGAGAAAAGATGGCTCTGGGGAGACCTTATAGCCCCTTCCAATACCTAAAGTGAGCCTGAAGGAAGGATAGAGAGGGAATCTGTCAGGGTGCGTAGCAGTAGGAGAAGAGGTGATGGTTTTAAACTGAAAGAGAGTAGATTTATGTTAAGTAGAAGGAAGAAATTCTTTACTGTGAGTGTGGTGAGACACTAGAACAAGTTGCCCAGGGAAGCTGTGGATGTCCCATCCCTGGAGGTGTTCAAGGCCAGGCTGGATGGGACTTGGAGCAACCTCATCTAGTGGGAGGCATCCCTACCTGTGGCAGGAGGGTTGGAACTAGATGATCTTTAGGGTCCTTTCCAATTCAAACCATTCTACGATGTCCTGTGCGGGTTCCTTCACCTTGCTTTGGTTTATGGCAAAAAACACATTTCAGAAGAATTTGGAATATTTTCTTCCCTTTCTCTAAAACTTCTTATGCTGTCTTACTTTCCTTAGCCTCTCCATTCTTTCATTCTGCTGAACATCTGCCCTTATTGTTTTGTTTACACCAAAATGACTTGCAAACAGTAATTCCTCCTGGCCTTACCATCCAACCCATGGACACAGACAACAAGGTGAATTCCATCTTCCAAATTTTCTTCCTCTTCCTCTGGTGGAAAATATGGGATATCAGAAGCTAGTACAGATAAGTCACTGTACAGAAATCCTTCAATCTTCATTTCTTTTTTAAATTTTTCTTTGGCCTGATAAAAACTGGAGAATACATTAATTAATCACAAAAGAACTGGGTGTTCAAAGACAAACCTTCAAATGAGAAACAAGGAAGCTGGTATTTGCAAGAAGTTATGTTTGCAACTTTCAAACAGAGACATGGATACTATTTCTTCGATATTTTGACTGAGAGAAATTAGGATGCAGGGAAGAAAATCTATGTCTCAGTGTGACTTGGCTACATACAGGCAATAGCTAAAGCTCATTTGCACCTTACACCTGCCCGAGGAATGAAGTATTTAAAATACCATTTCCTGATGAATTAGCAATGTTGCTTCTTGACAACATCATCAGCCTTAAAGAATGCAAACTGAAGTGCAACATGCATGATTTTGCTAGCATCAGATGCATTTATAGGCAGGTAGAAGGTGTTCTCCTCATTCCCCAGACTGTGGAGTTAAAGGACAGACCTCATATGGCAGATATTTTTGGTTTTGTTTGGTTTCTGGTTCAGTAGTAGCTACGAGGAAAAGTACCTCAGTGCTGAAAGAATTAAGCTAGGCCTTACAATTTGACACACACAAATTCACCCTGAAGTATTCTGCTGGCTGAAGATGCCAAACTCTTCAGTGGCTTTTAGGAGTGAATAATCACAACAGAAGTGTAGAATTACGTAGAAAACTACGTGATGGACCAGGTTAGGAGATACAAACCTTTAAAGGTCAGGGATTTCTTAAGGCCACAGTGTAATGGTGAGCAATTTCTTACATCAGTCCTACACTTTAAAGGGACACAAGAATAAAAAATCTAGTGTTCAGGCCATGGATCTGGAGGCCCTGGATTCATGTTCATGAAAACATGCTTAAATATATATTTTTTTAAAAAAGAAGGAGCAAATTTTGCGCTTAGATTAAGCAGGATTTACAGCAGGGTCTATAAAACAAACCTCAAGATGCTTCCAAAAATTAAAATAAAGGTCATAAGTTAATACACATGCAGAGAGTCAGCATATTGGGTGGCTGAATGGGTTGAGGAATTCACATGCGATTGTCTCAGCACAGCAGAGACCCCAAAATAGAACCAAAGTATGTGCTAGTGTGTCACTCTGTGAAATGTGCCACTGTGACATCCAGGCCATGATATGGCACTTTTTGCCATGGACAATGAAACAAAACAAAATAAAGCAAAAAAAAAAAAAAAAAAAGGGCCTCTTTTCCTCTTCTCTAGCTACCTGGGCTGCCAGTTCTCCCATTATTCAATTTGAGAAACCGAAGCTGACACCCTACCAGCCAATCCGCACTCCTTTTCCATAGTTTAGCTAATGAGTGCAATTATCCAAGCAGAAGAGTACAACAAGCTACGGAACTGCCTTAGTGAACTGACTGACTGGGATCAATACCTAAGTCTGGGTAACCCTGACTTCATGCAGAAGGGCCAGATCTTAAAGATTATTTAGGCACCTAAATCTTAATGATTTTCATGAGGATTAAGGACCTAATGTCTTTGATGGTCTCAGCCTGTGATTTCATCCTTTCTGTCTATTTGGGTTATTTCTGCTATATAAACCATTTGTTTGGATTATTTATTTTAGATGACTCTGAATGTGGGCTTTTCCTGTACTTACTCTACTTAAGGGCCCCAACTTTTTTTTTGGTATCTTGGCATTACAGTAACACTAATGAAGAAAGCAATTAGACATTCTTACTTCAGCATCCTTTCATTCGTCTCTTCATCCACCTCATTTGAATTAGAGGAGACAACTCCAAAAGAGCCTAGAGGCTGGCGCGTTATGGGGAAGGCAGCCTGCTTTGCAGAGAAGCCGACCATAGCAGGGGTCTCTTTGAGCACAGAAGAAAAGGGAAGACACGTGGCTGTGCAAGAGACGGACAGGTTGACCACATCAACAGCCTTTCTGCTTTCCAGGGCTACTCCCTCCGTCGTCACTGAATGAAATCCAGTGCCATTAGCTACAAGTTTATGTTCTTGGCTGCTGGGTTCTTGAGGATGTTCAGCCTGGTAGGATTCTGCAGCAGAGTCTGCTGAGGCAGGTGAGTCGTTGAGCTCAATTTCTTGTAACCCCTGCATTTCTGCATACACTGCCGGGCTTTCAACAGTAAGAGAGCTACCACACTCTCCTTGAATTGAGCCAAATTCAGTTGAGGTCTCCGAAGGAGCTGGAACAGGGTAGCAAAAATCTGGTACCAGCTTTATGCTTTGTAAGAAACTCTCCTCTCCTGAAATACTACTATTGGAGTAAAAGCCTTGCTGTGGTTTTAGACTGTCCAGCTTAAGTTTATCCTTTGGATCCTTGATGCATGTATCACACTTATCTATATTTTTATCTGAGTAATTAGAAGCCCTTGGTGTTTTTAAGCTGCACTCATTATTGCTCTCCAGTAACTGGCATTCAGAGATGTTACCTCTGAGCTGATTTGGACAAACAGGTGGTCTTGTACTTTCCAAACTACAGAAAGTCTCTGGAAAATCTTCCTTCTCCTCCTCCCCTTGTAACTCAATGTTACTGCTACTGTGTTTGGCAGAAGGTTTGGGATGTCTTCTTGGTTCTAGTTGTCCACTTTCAGTGATGATTTGACACCCAGGAAAATCCACGACTAATTGCCCATCCTCGCCCTCTGTTTCCACGCAACTTTTTAAGTTCCCTCCTGAATCTCTTGAAGATACTTCACCATGTTTGGATATATCCACCTCCTCTGCAGGCTCTTCTGGGCTACTGATCTGAGGAGCTGAGACAGATTTGGTCAGCTTGGTGAGCTCCACTTCCCTCTCGTCTTCCTCAAAGGGCAAAGAGCTAATGGATGTGAGCGATGCTTGGATCCCACTGGGCAAGCTAGTATTGCTTTCTGTATGGCCACCTTCCAGGGAATTTCGATGGATGGCATGCCTTCGTACCAAGTGGTGCAGGATCTCTCGATCACTGGGCAGCTCTAGGGCCCGGCTACGAGCATCAGACCATGCCACTGAACTTGGCTCGCTTTCAATGCCCGAATCGGATATTATAGAAGAAGATCTTTTTATAACCCCTGACATCAGGGTAAATTCTTCACACTCCTCACCTCGTTGCTCTTTCGTGAACAATTTCACTTCAAAGCTGTGTGCGGGCAAAGTTTTCACAACAGGGAGCAAAGTTTTGGTGTCTGGATCTCCTGTTTTTTCAAGACTGGTTAATTCATTCAGCGCAAGCTCAGATGAAATGAGATTATTCTCAGATTGACTAGATTCGTCTGTTTTATGTATTTCGGTCCTGTCTTCCAAGCTATCAGTTCCACATGCTCCGCACTCATACTGAGCACTGACAATTAACATGGGCTCACTTTTGTGGGAGTCCTTATTGCTAGGTTTCACATCTGTACAGATAACATCCGCCACAAGGCTATTGTCTTTTAATAAAACTTCCTCAGATGTTTTAAAGTCTTCTGATGTGCATTCTGTATTGCCTGTCTCTGAGTCAGAAGCAGTTTCCTTACTTAAAACAAAAATACTTTCAGGTTTCCTTTGGCCTTCTTTGTTCACTGTACATACCTGAGATGTGGAGTGCTGGTTTAAACTTTTAGCTGTATAATCAGCACCTTCAGTGCCACTGTATATGCAGGAGGGATTCCCGTTTATTCTGTCTGTGTGTATTATCAGAGTACCTTTCCCAAAGTCTCCTTTCATTACTGCAGTGGCATCATTTGATGAAAAGTCTTCGTTGTCATCTATTATATCCAGTTGGGTATTTGCAGGAACCTCAAAATCTGGGAAAACTTCCAAATTCTCATCTGAAAGAAAAAAAATATAAGTGGTATCTGCAAGAACACAATAGAATACAATAGAATAGAATAAAATAACTTTTGGACTAAATATCATATTTAATAGACTATGGTCACCTCTAATATTAATACATATTGCCTCCTTGCTTCTTAACAGTTGGGTAAAAAGAAGAGGGAGCCAAGGGCCATGAGGTTTTACTGCAAATCTGCAGAACTAAATAATTTCTTAATTAAAAGGTTTTTTTGGATACTCAAGGGAAAAATATATATTTTTTTGGACAGCAATGCTGCCTTTCAGGAACAACGTTGGACTTTATGCTGAAATTGTGAGGTTTTGTTCTGAGATTTCTTACCACTAGATGTCACACTGGGGACAAAATTCATAGTGCTATTTTTCCTTCTTTACATTTGTACTGTAACAAAAATCCAAACAATTTTGTTTTCTTTCTAGATTTTGCCTCCAGCTCTTGTAACTTAACAGTTTACTTTGAAGACAAAAAATGTGAAGGTACAGGAAATACTCTACTTTGCTACTAGAGAAAGCAACCAAGCTGTCTGAAGAAGTTGTACCTTGTGTTTTACTCACCTTTGCAAGGCATATCCATGTACCTATCTTCAAAGATAACTGGGAGCGTGTTCCAGTCCCCATCTATGTCGAGGCATTCTGCCGGAAGTGGAGGCATGCTGGTGAAGTACTCCGAATTACGAATTTCTGTAGAAATCTGTCCATGACTTTGGATCCTGGCAGCAAAGTACAAAAGAAATGGAGTGTTTCAGTAGTTAATGTGCTGTCCCTCCTGCAAGCCCAGCACCAACGCTGGTTCTGTAGGCAGAAGACAGAGGCAAAGTGCTTGAAAAGAGAGGAGACAGTAATGTATGATGAGGGGATTCCCAGCACTCCTAGGAAGTCTCCCATCAGTTGATTTCTTTCTCAGTTAGATACCTACAACTTGCACGCTGTCTTCTTTTGGAAATCGTTCCAGTTGCTCCTGTTCCTGTTAGCTACCACAACTCATTGCTCTCCTCCCAGGGGTCACCTCACCTAGTTTTCCAGTCAGAAAAAGAGGTCCGCCACTCTGGCTGTGGCAAGGGTTTCAAAACCCAGAAGCAGGAAGCAATAATCAAAAAATTTGGTTGTGCCGTATAGAGAGGAATGAGACCAAGAAGGATACATGGCAGGACCTCTATGTCACTTATACCAGTCCTCAGAGCACTGCTGTATCTCACATATTTGGATGCATCTGGATGAGCTAAAACACATCAATTAAGCTACTGCCTGTAGACAGAACTAGAATGACTGTCTGTTTCCGTCTTTTGGGAGATGTAAATTGCCACCTGGCTTTCATCAGGGAATGTGAGGTTAAACTGGCGCATGGCTGTTGGTTTGGCTATAATATATACAGTAATTTTTATTTCTGATGAGCTTTCCTATGTAGGCATCTTCCTCAAAAAACAAGGAAAACGTCAAAGTTTGTTTGTTTGTGTTGGTTCTGATGGATTACTCTGTTTATCCTAAGGAATAAAGAGGAAGGCAACGAGCTTTTCAGAGCTGGTCAGCTGAAAGCAATTCTACACAGGTCCCATAGGACAACACAATGGCAATATTTCAGATTATCATTGGCAGAAGGTAGGTAATCACCACGTGGCCACTCACTGGAAGAGACACACTTTATATATTATGAAACAAAACTCAAACAACAGCTTTGTAATTCAATTGGTCCATCTCCATGCCAGCGTGGAAGATTCTTTTGTTCAAACACAGATATCAGCTTCAACTTCAGAACGTAATTGTTCCTGTCTATCTTTTTTTCCTCAAAGATAAGCAAATCATCAGTTGCTAAAACACGACTCAGACAGGAGTCACAACCAGCTAACTGCTCATTATTGCCTACAGCAACACTTGGGTATTCAGAGTTAACTCTTAGCGTCATGATAGGTTCTCACCGACTTATTAATTAATTAATTAATCAGTATTTCACTAAAACTAAACTTGCTTCAAGACCAATCTCTAGCACAAAAGATGAATCATTGATACTAACAGGTGCAGAAAAACTATTTTTTCTGTAAAATATTGGGAGGATATGTCACCCACTGGAGCCTCCAACTCTGCATGATACCCAACCTATTGAAAACGGCGTGTCTTCTCTCTAAGCGGTCAAATGCAGCCAGGCATGTAAATGTGTGGCCTCACACAGAACTCACAACACAATACAAAAGAAGAAGCTCTTGTCCGGCAAGAAGGAAGAAAGAATTTGGGGAAAAAATGTTACTGTTTGAAATTTGTTGCACAGGATCTGGCACAGTGAGAGCTGAGCTCACCTGGAGACTCTGAATCAGATTAATACTTCATACCACCAATCCCAACATTAATAATACTTTGGCAGCCAAGACTCTTTTTTTACAAGTACACCATCTATCAATAAGAAACCATGATTCGTCTATGACACCTGTGTAGCCTAAATTTACTACATAGACCATCTTTTATAGTTAGTAAACTATTTTACTGTTTCTTTACTGTCTCCTTGCTAATCATTGAGGAAAAAAATATGTTTATCAGTAGAAAATGGGCTAGTTCTGCAGCTGCCTGGAGAAATCAAAGCACTTCATGTGATTAGGCTTCACCCTGGGCAGGGTTGTGTTTGCTTGAATGGGGCCATAAATGTCTGTTCCCTCACCCCAGGATCCCGACACGGGGTTTTCGTTGTACATAGCTCACTCAAAACCTGACAGGGGAGGACTAAGTGAGCCCCTGTGGCCATGGTGCGGGTCTAATTTGGCAGAACAAGGTAGGCTTATACAACACATCCATTAATGAAGTCATGGCTCTTTCCACCAACACTGATAAACCCTAATAACCATAGTGACAGTTCGGAGAAAGTAATTTTCTGCTTTGCACTAGGTCAGAAGCAGATGTCTCACTTAAGCCTCATTATTGTGACAAGAACTGACGTCATGGCCTTTAAGTTCCTTCTGAAAGGTGGGTTTCCATGCTGGTCATGCTGTGGTCCCCCCATGGTGACAGGCTGTTTTGCTGCACAAATAGTCCCTCATTATTCATAAATTCAAATCTGAGCATCTTTCTTTGAACTTTGCATTCAGGAGTCAGGTCCTGAGTATTATCCATGTGCTCTGCTTGGGATTATTGGCTAATTAATTGGCTAAAACTGAAGGCAGGATTTGCTCTGGTCTAGCTTTAAAATTGGCTCCTCATGCTGTCCAGCTTGGCTCTAAGCAAGAAGTGTCAAGTAGAAGGAAAGACCAAGGCAAAGTCAATTATTTATAGCATATTTTTATGAATGCAGCACAGTGCAACATTTCTAGACGTGAACTATTTTGCACCTTTAATTCTTGGTCAATTAATTATCAACCCTGTGTTCACATCACTACCACAGCTCCTCCAGCTAATGTGGTGGTGTTCCCCATTCTCATCTTCAACTGCTGCATCTAATGAACATTCACAACTTTGCATTGGATGTTTAATACTCCTCTCTGCATTTAAAGATTCTTTCTGCTATAGACAGTAGGGCTGGACTAAACACCAAAATAAACCCATGACTGCCTACCCTCAAAAACACATATAAGGAATGGTAACAAGCAAATCTTTAAATGTTAAGCTTTTGTTGGTTGTCAGCAGTTATTTATCATTAGAAGTGTGAGTACTGGATGTGGTAAAATGAGTTTACTTTAGGAAGTTAATTGAAGAAAGACATGAAAAAGTTATTTGTGCCTGCCCTGTGGCTGGTGGTGTTGGTGGAGTATAGGAATCTTGAAAGTAATACTCTCTAGGGCTTGATCAGAGTCACTTACTTTTGACACTGGTTTCAAAGGTTTTTCATGGAGCTAGAACAGACCCAGTGACTTCTCTCAAACTAAACTCCTCCATATGCAGCAGAAAAGGCCTCAGGCTTGATGGCAAAATGTTTTAAACTACATTTAAAAGTCATTCTAGTGTCAGGGAAGGGTCAGTGGGTTACTTACAGGCCTTCCTGGAATGTGAGCACAGCGAGTTTCTGGTGCTCGGTGTAGAAGAAGGCTTCTGAGAATCTCCTCACCTGAGGGAGAAATACACAAGGTGAACCTAAGATCTGCTGAAAGGTGCCAAGGACAACAAAGTTAATAACAGAGCAGTGACTGTCAGGTCCAGATTCCTTAGTGTGCTCTGTCTGCTTTGCTCCTCTCTGGTAACAAAACGAAACAAAGAGCTCCGTTCTGCTTCACTTTCCCAGGTCAGCACAAAGCACCTGGTGTCATGGAATATTGTGTTGGGTGGTAAATGTTGCTTGACAGTAAATCAAGATTTGCTTATGTGCATCTTCTGACCACTTTTCTGAAACTTACCATTTCCCCCTGTAAGCTTAAAATCGGTAAGTTTTCTTCATTTCCTGCCATGTAAAATGTATGGCAGCAGTGGTGTGAGTTACTAAATTAGAACAATTCATAATTGATCATCTCTTCTATGGGAGCATCCACAGTGACTACCAAGAGAGTAAGAGATGCCTTATGCACCAGCCCAGAGGAGAATAAGCCCTATCATGGTAGAAACACATCTGCCCGTGTCATGCTACTGACAAATGAGAGTTCTTCAAATCTCTTCATGGACATTAGATCTGTTCAGTGTTGGATAATCAATTACAAAAGAGCCACAGATCTAAAGTGGCTGGCAGAGCACAGAGTGTGAAATAAGCTATAAAAAATTCAGTGCTGCTATCTGGCCTGGAATAAGCTTTGAGTTTAAATGAATCAAGTATAATATGCAATCAAATGTACTAAGCTGTTAAACTGCAGCCCATACATTACTAATAATATTTGTAAAAGTGACCTCTGTTACAGTGTCCGAAAATGGTAGCGAAAAGCATACATCATAGCATCTCCCTAAATCCCAGCTGTGCTTCAACAATCGACCTTTCTGAAAAAAGAACTAGCATCCCTTCCAAAAGATTGTGTCTTGATAGTAAATCTTTTCATCTGGGGCTCTCAAACTGTTTTCCAGAGCTGGGAAAATATCATTACACGCAGGTTATACAAGGAGGAGCTGAAGCACACAAAGGTATGTAATTTGCCAAAGATCAAGCAGGCAGCTGGCATCAACTGAATCTGAAACCACAGGCTGGGATTCACTTTGCTGGAGATTGGATCCTACAGAGCTGGTTCCTTTGGCTGAAAGTCAAAACAACTAAATAACCAAGGGTTTTCAGCATCAGTCACCTCTTCCTGAATTCTACATCTCCTTTTTTTCAAGCTCAACTGTGCTCTTTGAGAGAGCAACCAGAGCATTTTTCTTATTACTCTGGAGAGTCACTGGACCTCCGCTGACTTTGACAGGGAAGAGAACATAAGCTGAGATGTCAATATCCACACTGAAGATGCCTAAAGCTAAGCAAGGTGAATCCTACTATTTTCTTTAATGGTTAGATTGGACTATGAGTTCAGCTCAGGTGATGTGCTGAACTGATGTCTGGTCAATAACCCAAAACGTCTCAATGGAAGACACAGCACTTTCTGAGCTAATCAGATAAGCAGATCTGACTAAGGTAGCTCAAAAGACAAGTGTTTTTGTACCTTCTTTATTATTTACCATGACACCAGTGCAAAAAACAATTTACACATGAACAAGGTGGGTATTTTATTGTGTGCACCTCACTGGGAGAAAGGCAAGAACTAGCTATATATGTACGACACAGTGAAGAGAACAAATCTATATTCCTCATTATAGTTTTCTAAGAGAAGGTTAAATAAAATGATCTTTTTGATTATTCATCATTGTGAAGTTTGTGCTTTTTAAAATAAATGTTTATGATTTATGGGTATCTAGCAGGTACAGGTGGTTTCTACCTCTTCCCACCCACCTCCTGTTCCATGTCAGATTCTGGTCAAAGTGCACTCATTTTACACAGGATTCTGGGTCTCATAAAAGTGATAGAAATCTCAGAAATTGAAATCTGTAATTTCAGATTTGAAACCTCTTCTTCAGCTCTGGTCCTGCTCACCCCATCTCCAGTAAATATTTATATGGGCAGAATAGTATTAGAAATATATCTCCAGATAAATCATTCATATCTGTCAGGAAGTTGCCATTACTGAACTTGCTTTTAAATTCTTAACATTACCCTTAACATGTGATGTTCCTGAGTCAGATAAGCTGTGACTTCTGGATGGAGAGTTGCCACCTCCAGGAACTGGGTCCACAGGGTCAGGAGGTGGGAGCAAAGCCAGGCGAGGTCCTTGCTTATCTGTTCTGCTATCTTCTCTGGATTGCTCAGCAACTGGTGGAGAGAAAGGACATTCTGAGATCAAGAAAGTGTCATGAAGGAAAATCAGTTTGTGTGTTAGATCTTTTTAGGAGCAACAACAACAAAAAATCATCTTGATTTAGAGTTATTATTAAAGCTCTGGAGTCCTCAACATAGAAAGGACACGGACCTGTTGGAACAGGTCCAGCAGAGGGCCACGAAGATGACCAGATGGTTGGAGCACCTCTCCTATGAAGACAGGCTGAGAGAGCTGGGGTTGTTCAGCCTGTAGAAGAGAAGGTTCCGGGGAGAGCTTATAGCAGCCTTCCAGTATCTGAAGGGAGCTACAGGAGGGCTGGAGAGGGACTCTATATCAGGAAGTGTAGTGACGGTACAAGGGGTAATGGCTTTAAATTGGAAGAGGGGAGATTTAAATGAAATACCAGAAAGAAATTCTTTCCTGTGAGGGTGGTGAGGCACTGCAACAGGTTGCCCAGGGAAGTTGTGGATGCCCCATCCCTGGAGGTATTAAAGGCCAGGCTGTATGGGGCTTTGAGTAACCTGGCCTGGTGGGAGATGTCCCTGCCCATGGCAGGGGGGTTGGAAATTAATGATCTTTAATTTCCCTTCCAACTGTAACCATTCTATGATTCTATGATTTATTTTACTTCAAATAGAGCTGGTGAGATTTTTGCTTTTACCCTTTAAAATCCACATAATTTAACACAAAGGGTCTCAGTTACACAATTGCAGAGCAAGGAGTGGGAACAATCTCAATTTTTGTGGATGCTTCACTGCAGATGTAGTAACTGGGAAAAAAAAAATCTAAGAAAGCAGGTTCCCAATTATCCACCAGATGGTGCTGGTTGCTCTGAAATAATAAGCCATAGCCTTTCATCTCTTTTTCTGGGAGCAAAAGAAGACTTCTCAGCTACGTCCCACTAGGATACCAGATGGGTGACTGCAGGGGGAGGTGGGGGATGAACAACAAAGCCCAAACCAAAACATTGTGTCTTCAGCACATGATGAAAACAGACATCGCAGAATCTGCTGTTGCTTCTCTCCCACAATAGGAGGAGCTGGAGCCCTCCCTGACCTGTGTCTAGGCTGCAATTTTGCATTAAAGCTCTGCAGCCCAGGAAGTGCACATCAGCAGCAAAGTCTCTATGTATCAAACTCCCTGGTTTCACAAAGAGACAGACATTGCATTTTACCTCCATGTTTTGGCACACAGAGCATAGAACTGAGCCTTCATCTATTCTTAGTGTCCCTACCTGCTTTCATGAGACTGGCAGCAGTGCCAGAAATACTCCAGAAAAGATACCAGAAGAATCACTTATCACTTCTTGGCCAGGTTGTTTGTTTTGGTTTGGTTTTGTTAAGACTGCAGTCTAGCTGAAAGCCTGCTTATTTTTCACATTTTATTACGCAGGTGTTTTCCAGATTGGTGTCACTGCAAACTAAGCCATGATTAAAAGCAAATTGCCTGTGTGAGAGAGACAGAAACAGAGAAAATTTGTGTGTGGAAAACAGAGATATTGTCACTGAGTTTACATTGTTTGGATGGTATTTGTTTTTAACACCTTGTCAAAAATGGCACAAGCTCCAGTACCCATTCTGGTACTGGAAAAATCAGAGGGATACTGGTAGACAAATGATCCTGCCCAAACATCTCTCTTTGCAGAGACAGGGGACTACTTTATTTACTGCATTCAATTTTATAGGATGTATGTTGATTTTTATTTATTTTTTTTTTATTTAGTCAGTAACCTGCCTTTTACACCATAGATTGAAAGCACAATCTACAAAGAAGATGCATTATAAATGCAGTACCAGGAATAGGTGTATGATGCCTATTTTGTTTTTTTTTAAGAACCAGTTTATTGTTTCTTAACCTTTTGAAAACATTTAAGAGGAAGGAAGGAAGGGAGGGAGTAAAAGACAATGCCTGCTTCTAATTGTGAGACCCTTCCTGCACTGCCACACACAGGACGAGGTTGGCAGCACCAGCTTTCTCCTGCATTGAGTATCTGCTCTGTTCTTGGGTTAAATAAAAAGCTACAGCAGGTTGAACTCACTTTTTTTTTTCTTCTTTTGTTTATACTTAATTTTAAAAATGGGGCTGACTGGTAACACAGTGGTAATAGGAGACTAAGCCCACAGGCTTTCTTCTATATGGTTTCTAATAGCATTTTCTTCCTTTATAAATAACTGGTTTTCATATGTTCTGTTGAAAAGAAATGGTTTCAGTTCACATACTTCTAGGGGCAAAGTACAGGGAGAGCATTGCCAATACTAATCTGTATAACATACAGAGGCAGATGTGACTTTAACACTTACACTGCAGGGATGGTCAATGCTGGGCCTATGCCCCACCAATACTGCAAAAGAACTCAGTGTTTATGTCTTGAGAGTGTCTGCAAATTCACCTTCTTTATCATCAAATTATGCATAGATGGATAAAACCTATCATCCCAGGGCGCTAAGACAAAACATTTTCTTGGCGTATAGGAAAACCGAAGCTTTTATAACACCCCAGGGTGGGCAGCTCTTCTAGTTGTGATGTTCACTTATCTGTTGTTATACTGTTCCCAGCAGCTACCAACCAACAGTCAAAGCAGTCTGGCATTATTAATATTGTCATGGAAAACAAGTCAATAAGCTTTCGGGGGGGGGAAAGAATTAGTCAAGAATTAGAAAATACACAGAAATTAATGCTGGCATTTTCTGATGTATGCCAAGCTAATTTGGACTTTCCCAGACAAGAGGAAAATAAGTCCAAAGAGACATGCATAGATTGTATGGTGTGACCTCCTACTCCCTTACAGCTTCTCAATCTAGTAGAGCTGAGCCCAGTAACTTATAGTCCTCTCAATGAAATTTATATGAAATCATATTTCTTGCAATGTATCCAGGTCATGACTTAAAATTTTAAAATTTGCCATTTCAAATATTTTTCACCTATGGCTTGTGAAAAATTAGTCCACCATTCGTAACTGCACTGTGAGTATAGTTCCAGTTTGGTTTGGCTTCAGCTTCTCTCTGTTAATTGTTATTTTGTCATTCTGCCTTATGTTATCCCTCCTGCTAATAAACTGAGCAAATCAAATGTATTAAATCTCTGATTATAAAGCATTTTCCCCAGTGCTCAGCTGATGCTCACATTTTTTCCTGGCACCATTGATGACTTGTTTGTGTCTCACTTGAAATAAACATGGCAGGAGCAAGTTCAAGAGAGTTCAGTTGCTTCTGTGCCAAAATCACTTTTTTCTTCCCATGAACCTCCCTACACATTTAGCCATTCCATTTTATTGGAAAAAATATGGTTGTACAACCTACCAAAAGACCTTTTCTCCTCCTTACATAAAAGCTGTAATTGCAACCTACCCCAAAACCATCCTTTTTCTGCATACTCTGATACTCAGGGCTAAGCTCATGAAAGATGTTAAAGCAACCTAGCTGGTGACTTGTTAAAAGTCTTGCAAGTGACTAATCGAAATTATGTGAAATTGTTGGTGGAAGAGAAGCATTCAACAAACTTTGTGCTGGCACCAAATTTCCTTTTCTCCCCGCTCCAATATGTGACTGGGCTGTCTCAGTGCACACAACAAATGGACTTGAAAAAGGTATGGGCAGATTCTGTTGAAGAAAATACCTGCAGCTCCATACAAAGCTGAGATAACGTCTCTTCCACAGATAGCTCCTCTAGGGAAAAAAAACAGAAAGACAGACATCAGATTTGAGAACAATGAATATGAAATGTTAATGTTCTGCTGTTTATTCGTTTGAGAAATAGATAATTCTGCAATGCAGAACTTTCTAATTGTATCTATGAAGAAACAAAGCAGAACAACCAATGGGGCAATCCCTTTCCCAATCCCCAAATGACTCTTCTTAAATACTACTAAGTAATGGGAAAGGACAGACTGAGGTGCATATTGCCTTGAAAAGACCCATCCATCCTCAGCTGGTCAAATCTGGGGAACGATCATTCCCACTTTTAATGTTGAAACAAGGCTTTGGTTTGTTGCTGGTTTTTTTTTTTTTCTTTTTGTCTTTTTAGTATGCTGTTCAGGGAGCTAAAAAAAAAAAGGATTAAGGAAGACTGCAGAGATTTATAGTCTTCGATTTATCTTAACTATCTTTAGAAACCTATGACGAGATTGATTTGACCAATAAAGATGTTTACAACTGTATGAGTCATTTACATTCTTTCCTCCGTTGGTGGAGAAAAATGAGCAAATACAAGGTACAGTTCATGACATCTCAAGGCAGAAAGCACTACTTGTCAGCTCACATACTTTTCTGTCCTAAACAGTCCTGTCTTCCCAGTGATTGTAAGGAGACAGATATAAACATTTGCTTCATGCTCATTATACTGGGTGTATCTTGCACCCCATGATTTTGCTGAGCTTTGCAACAGGCATCAGAAGATTAGCCTTAAAACTAAATCTTCAGAAGCTTTTCAATCTGTGCATAAAATGATGCAAATAGCACTTTGCTCAAGAGGCTAAGAAGGATATTTGAATTTAGCCAATTTGCATGTGTTACAACAAGCACATTTGCAAATTAAGTGCCTTCTTCAGTACCAGTAGTCATTTGAAAACCAACCTAATTGTACTTAGAAAGCCAATATGTTCTTTGCTATAGTTTGAGTTGTGGTCAACCAAGCACACATAACTCTGCCATTCCCCAACATCTAGCCTGTGCAGGTGAGACACAAATCATCTCTTATATCTGCCTGATAACCAAGATGCCTGAAGCATGTGTTTGGTTGCATGTTGGATTTGGTCTGAGAGCTTGTAAGCTGCAAATAAAAATGCTGAAATTTATTTATTTTCTTGTAGCTGGACTGAATAACACAGTACGGGCTCTTCCCAACCTAAAAGTTTTAGGCTGCCTTGAAGGGAAATATATGTTGGGGAACAAGACATGAAGTGGAAAATAGGAACTATAAAGCTCATAAGTCTGTAAAGTATAACGTGTTATGTTTGATAGTTCTTGTATACAAGCATTACACAGTGAAACTGGAAAACAGTTTTTGCTCCCTATTTAAATCTGCTGGCCAATTCAATCGACTCTCCTAATATAATTATCTCTGCAACATAACAAACTGATAACTTCAAAACCTGTACTCAGAAATACAAAGACATAAACACACAGATGTAAAGTCATGAGCCACATTCCTTGAATTCAAAAAAACAGGTGGGAGAGCAGGAATTAGTCAGGGATGCGCCTCATTTTTACAGGAGCTCATGCTGTCATTACAAACATGACTAAACACAAATTACAGAGCTCTGTCACGCAAATCCAGCCAGCCAGCGCTTACACATTGGACCCAACAGGCCTGACTAGCCAAAAAAAGCTTCTGCCAAAACCAGAAAATCTATTAAACAATCGAATTAGGGAGAAAAACGAAATCATTTTTTAAAAGCAAGCTGTAATTATGTAATTGGCAGAGAAGAAATCCATTGCATATTGTAAATGAGGGAATATGTTTCAAAAACACTCATATAAACTTGCAGATTTTTCTTTTCAGTTTAAAAAAAAAAGTTAGATTTTTTCCCCAGATCTCATGGCAATTCAACGTCCAAGAACTGGAAGGTCAAGTCTTCACAAAGCAACTGAGACCAAAAGTCCCTGGAAGGCCAGTCTTTTGAGAAATTTATCAATACATTTTACTGCTCTACACATCAGGCCACCTTCAGTTCCTATAAAAGGATGTACATAAGGTAAGAAGGCAGTCATCTTTAGCAGTGTGCCAAAATAAACCCTAATCAGAAAACCGGGATGAAAATCCTCCAAAATCTGTAAACAGCCCAAGAATTTTGGAACTAAGATGTGTATTGAAAATGCAGCATTGTACAATATCCAGTGATTTTAAATGTCTGTTCACCTACCCAACTTCAGCTGCGGTAAATCAGGAATCTCCTTCATTATGAGGGTGTAGTACACATGAAGTCCTCTTTGAGCATTTAAGAGCAGAAGGCAGAGGTCCTTATGCCATTTGTATGCATGCTGCATGCAGTTTTCAGATGGGACATAAAAGCTGCCCTGTGTAACAAAAGACCAAGAAAATGAAATACAGAGATTAAAATTCTTGGTTAACATTTACTCTAGAGGTTTTCACAAAAATCCAGTTGCGGGCAGACTTTTCATTTCTAATCAAGCAACAGAGACAGATTTTAATCATCCCTACCTCCTAGCCACTTTACTAGCTAGATGTGTAACCATAACAGTATCTCATTTTACATTTGTATTGTGCCCAAACCATACTGGAACTACTAGCCCCCAGAAACAATGTCACATGTACAAACAGTCCAAACAGTCCAAGAGAGAAGCCCAGCTCTGCCCTTCACACATGGCCCATTGTGGAGTTGATGCCTCCTCACAACATATATAGTGCTGTGCAAAAACATAACACTCCTCTGCTATAGGAGGAAGGGTAGGAAGGTCTATAAGGATGGCTACATACACTTTCCTTTTTCCTCATATCCTCTTATCCCCCTGTGCAAAGGTTATAGCTTGATGGCATGGGGCTGTGCTTTGTTATGAGCATTAATGAAAAAAATGCAGATGGTGCCGCTATGCTGTCAACTAATATGAGCCACTCTGTACTGCAGGATCAATGTCTGGATTAGTGTATCTCTTGTGGGAGGAGATGTAATCAGACAGATCACAACATATTTAATACAAAAATTGCCCAAACAACACATTTACACTTAGAACATGAGTTTGCGTTAGATTGCCGTAAATAAAAAGTTTTCACTTCTGTCAGAAAACACCATTTGTATAAATTACTCGTATTTGAAATTTGCACTGCTCCAATTGAAAATAAAACTATTTATTAAACTGTGGTTTTGTGCTCAGGATTTCATGGAGAATTGCAAAGAGTAGTATGAAAACTATCGATAACAGCTCATATTTCCAAGGTCTCTGGATACACTTTACAATTTCTATCCAAAGATGCAGTAGGAAAGTGTGTGAGCACTTGCAATCAATGGCTGTATCTGGCTGTTGTTCCCCCAAACAGGAGTGAGTATCTGTACTGTAGGATAAGAAAGGTTTAAGAAAACAGAGGGGTGAAAAAGCCACCAAGGTGCTTTGTCCTTGACCTCTATGAAACACCAAGTAAACTGAGAATATGTCTAGGTCTGTGCAGCCCATATGCTGACATAGGCACCAGGGTAGGACTCTCACTGTTGAATGACTATGAAGAAACATGAACCTGCAATTTAGTCCACTACTGATCACTGATGAGGTAAGAATACAACTACTACATGTCAACAAGGTTCTGACTGCCTTTTTGAACCCAGACAGTCCAAATATCTACGCATCTCCAGCAGCAACAGTGAAGACTCAGCAACCACACACCAGTGCTTTTCCTGTGTTAGAATCATAGAATTGTCTAGGTTGGAAGGGATTTTTCAGATCATCAAGTCCATCCATCAATCTAACACTGACACAAAAGATAATTAAACCATGTCTCTAAACACTGTCTACTCACCTTTTAAATACCTCCAGGGATGGTGCCTCAACCGCTTTCCTAGGCAGCCTATTCCAGTGCTTAACAATGCTGCCAGTGTAAACATTTTTCATAATATCCAATCTAAACCTCCCCTGGTGTAACTTAAGGCTACTTCCTCTTGTCCTGTCACCCGTTACTTGGGAAAAGAAACTGACCCCCACCTCTCTACACCCTCTTTTCAGGTAGTTGTAGAGCACAAGAAGGTCTCCCCTCAGCCTCCTCTTCTCCAGGATAAACAATACCACTCCCTCAGCTGCTCCTCTTAAGACTTGTTCTCCAGACAAGTCACCAGCTTTATTGTTCTCCCTTTGACTTTCTTAAAGCCTGTGATTCATGTCTCTCAGTTGGAGTTGGGATGTTTGTCTCAGCTTTCTCATGCAAATCTTCAAGATGTTAACTAGCAATCTGTGGCAGACACAAAATGAACTGCTCCTCCTGACCCACAAAGAAATGGCTGATGATAATTGAGGGAGTTAGTTGCTCTTGGAAGGTTTCAAAACCTCCAGCCTCAGCATGAATCTATTTTACTCTCACCATGGGATATAGAAAAAAAGGAGCGTAAAGCAATGCTGCTGGAAACAATAGAAAATTGAAAGTTGATTGATATACAATGTCTTGAAAAAATGTCTTCCATGTTTATAATCCATTGCTTTTTTTTTTAGGCAAAAATTACTCTGGCATTTAAATGCTGAAAGAAGAAAAAATGTGAGAAAATTTCATAGTTCATGTCAATACTATAATGTAGCATTGTTGTGCAAGACTACACTTTAATATGTCTATTTTCAGCCTTTCTTGACATAGATTATTGCTTAAAAGTAAAAAGTAATAGGAAAATACAACTGCAATTGCACTCAAAATATGTGTGAATTAAAGATGTTGAAAAATTTTTTTAGATTCTTTAGTGTTTGTCCACTGCTTTTTCAAATTTGACCCTAGTTGAATTAATAAAAATCCTTAGACAACAGATAGTTCAATTTACCAAAACACAGAGTTTAGAAAAGTGTACTTTGCAAATATTTACACAGTAGTAAAACACTGAATGGGGAAAGAACCATTATAAAAAAAACCCAAAACTAACACATAAAACCAGCTTATTGAGCACTATGTATTAGCAGCCTAACTTGGTCATTACTGTAGAAAATTAGAATAATTTAGACTGGAAGAGAACTCTGGAGATCATCTAGTCCAATTGCCTGCTTAAAACAGGTCCAATCCCATCAAGTTGCTCAGTGTTGTGTCCTGCTGAGTCTTGAACATCTCTGAGGAAGTAGATTCCACCACCTCTCCGGACAATGTGTTTGAGTGTTTTACCACCTTCACAGTACTTTCTTCCCTTGATTCAAGTCAGAATTTCCCAGGTTTCAACTTCCGTGTGTTGCCTCTCATCCTATCATCATGCATTGTCAAGAAGAACATGATTTCATCTTCTTTTTGTTCTTTAATCAGACAGCTGTAAATGGCAGTAATGTTCCCCCTGAATTTTCTCTTCTCTAGACTGAACAAGACCAGTTTTCTTGGCTTCTCCACCTACATCATGTGCCCTAGCCCCTGAATATGTTAGTGTCTTTTGCTAGACTGGCTCCAGTAAATCCATAGATCTCTTGTAATGGGGAGCACAGAACTAGACAGTACTCCAGATGTGTCCCACCAGTGCTGAAGAGAGGGGAAGGACCACCTCCCTCAAACTACTGTCAATGCTCGCAAGGATGCTGCCAGGACTTCTCTTTTTTGGCAGCACTTTTACCTATACCAGAGAGTGTGAAATGTATTTGCTCTTCTTAAGAAGGTCCTCTGTCTGTCTGTAACAGTAGACTATCTCTGGCTATTTCTCTAGTGTATACATGGGAATGAGAAGGATTGACATGTGCTGTTCCTTTTCAAATATTCCTGTCAATTAACCCTACAGATTTACTCAGGATTTCAGGGAATAAATTAGATTAGTATGAATCCAAAAATAATAATAAAAAAGTAAAAAAAAATCAGATATTTCTGATGTTCCTTTAACATTAAGTCCCAAATCTATAAGATTCAGAGGAAATACAATGCAAAAGCAGCAGGCACCTGGTCTCATTGCCTTACTGATCTCTCATCTGAAGATTTAAAATGCCAACCCATTTTTTTTTACTCTAAAGACAACTCTAGGACTGATTTAACTGTGGGATTTTTTTTA
Organism: Nycticryphes semicollaris; assembly: GCA_013400055.1. Classification (NCBI taxonomy): domain Eukaryota; kingdom Metazoa; phylum Chordata; class Aves; order Charadriiformes; family Rostratulidae; genus Nycticryphes; species Nycticryphes semicollaris. The sequence continues at coordinate 195,165 of VXBJ01008167.1, forward strand.
GTGCATAAATAGCAAGACTGTATGTATGGAGGACTAGACTATTTTTTACCAACAGAGACAAGTGATCTCCTGATTGATTTTTTTCAGAGCTCTAGGGTCCTCTGGAATTAAGAGGAAGAGCAGAGCCTTTGCCACCTTTTTAGACATACTCTATACAATTCAATCTGGGTTCTCATTTTGGAAAAAGTGGTGATTTAGGATGGATGAAGTACATCTAGCAAATGGTGTTGGTTTTCCACATAAGTAAGATCATACTGAGTCCACACAGGCTGTTCCCTCCTTAAAGAAGTAAAATCTTATAATGTTAAGTACTAAGTGAATAAAAACTAACTCAATGTATTTCTCACAGAAAAAAAAAAAGTTCCAGTTTTATACATACCAGTTTAAGGAGAAAGATTTCCAAATATCTTCAGTAAAAGCAGACAATAAGAAAATTCTGGGCAGAGAGAAGGACATACAGACGCAAATTTAGATACCTATTTCTGATCTACACTCTCTATTGACAGATGGAGAACTGATAAAGAAAAAACACATTGCTAGGGAATGATTGCTTTCATCATAGTGTTGACATCTAAGACTAAGGAACTGAACTGTGGACACTTGTTCCCATTAATTATGAACGAAGCACAGGACAACTGACCACATATTCTGCACTGTAGACTCAGAATCAGGAGCACTGAGTACAGCCATACATTTCCTCTAGTGTTGCTGTCCATCAAAATGTAAATTTTCTTCAAATTACTGTAAGATATGGATCATATGTATGTGCATAGGGCACTGAAAAGATTGCTCCTAGATCTTATTTCTCTTCCTGTCCCAGATCTCTGGATGGAATATCTGTGTCAAAGAAAGGTTCTGTGCATTGTGAATACTATTGCATGGTGGGAACAGCACGGGACAGTTGCAATTCAAGGCAATACAACATAAATTGGCACAGTCCGGGCTACGCCATGTATGAGTAAGAGGCCATATCATTACAGCAAAGGATGCTGGTGAAACTCTGTTAAATGACAACTGACTTTGAAACCCTGTTGTTTAATAGGAACATCCATCCTAATTTGAAAAATCATCTTGTTAAGGTGGAAAGTGAGTGTGATAGAAAAAAGACACCAAGCTCCAAATCTCTGGTCCCTCAATGACTTAAAGACACTGTTGTTCTCTCAGGACTGTTTCTTCTGAAAGTTGTCACACACATAGAGAAGGCGGAGCAGGACACAACAACAATTATCAAACCCACCTCAGGGACAGTTTAAACTAATGTGAACTAAGGTCTGAGCATCCTTGTCTGCAGGGATCCCAGCTGGGCAGGCATCTGTCAGATGATGCCACTACAAACTGCTTCAGCTAAATCAGCTTATCTGTCACCATTCAGTAAGCTGAGAAATGTCAAGAAATGTCTTCCTTTGGGATGGCCTGAAGATTGCAAACCTTCCACTTCTGTTATTTTAATTGCACCTACTTCTCTGCATTTATTTCGGTGATCCCCTATTTCCTAGATTACAGCCTGAAACAAACATTCATCCTACAATACTAACAAATCAAGATCAGTAACAAACACAGTATATGATATTCTAAGGAAAAACACTGCTGTAAATCTAGTAGCCAGGAATACCAGTGGTTGTGACCCGATAAACAGCTACCATTTGCTCAGTTCTCTGGGTTTCTTGAATCAGGAGGACAGGCATCTTGCATTCCAGAGAGTTTACTTCCGGTTAAGACAAAGCTCCTATGAAAACAAGAGTTCACACTGAAGCTGACAATGCCAGCTTGCACAAAGCATGGTGGCTACCCTGGCCTTGTAATATCTGCTGTAAAAGTACAAGTTAGATTCCTTTGTAAAGAACCTCATGACCTTTTGAGTTACTTCCTTTGGTCTACTGTTATTTTAATCTAATTAGTTTGTAAGTAGACAGGTTTTTTTATGCTTGTTGTAAAATGCACCTGCACTGATTTCCAAGTCCCCCTCTGTCTCTAACAGTAGACTGTACCTCTGGCTTTTGCCCTTTTCTACGTCTGAATATTTTGGGAGCAAATGAATGCCTGACAAACCTTAATTTCGAGACTTACCACTTAAAGGTACGCTGATAAAGGATGGATGACAACACAGAAGCTAATAGTACTAACACCAGAGAAAAGTATGACTTCTGTTGTGCCAACGTATTAGAGATAAAAGCGATCAAAAAACCCAAGACATGGTGGAAGAAGAGGCAATCAGGAAAACAATGCAAACAACTGCAAATAGTGCTGATAACTGCAGAATCTTACAAAATTGTTGCTGGGGTGTTTTTTTTTTCCTGTGATGTTTGAAAGTACATCAGCTGTATTGATCCCAGAGAAATAATAATAATAATAATAATAATAATAATAATAATAATAATAATAAAGTTGTCTCATCAGCTGCCAAATGAGATTATTTTCCAGTTCTTATCTGATGAACTCAGCAAAGATTCCTTTTTATGTTGAGCAAGTTACCAGTAGAGAGATAGGCATATTACCAAGACTGAACTAGTCCTGTGAGTGTTAGATTTGAAAAGATGGAGACAAGGAGGTTGATAAGGTTGTACTTTGCTTAATTTCTGATTGAAAGTGTTTATTGTTCTGTTGTGCTCCCCAAACTAGAAGTGAGGCATCAAATTGAGTGTATTAGACTAAAAGTAGAATTAAGAACCTCAGCCTTTTCCTCATACTAGGTTACTCTGTTACTGCTCCCCATATAGTAAAAGATGGAGATTCTCCTTAGCCCTACTTTTGTTGTGAATATATTTATAGAAACATCTCTCATTGTCTTTTACATTAGTATGCAAATTAAGTTCTAATTGGGCTTTGGCCCTTCTAATTTTCTCCCTGCAGAACCTCACAACATCATCATAGTCCTCCTTAATGCCCTAGATCTCCATCCAAATGTCATAAACTCTCTTTTTTCCTGAGCTCCAGCCAAAGCTTCCTGTTCAGTCAGGCCAGTTTTCTTTCCCACTGGTTCATATTTCCGCAGGTAGGGACAGCCTGCTCCTGCATTTCCTTCTTGAAGAATGTCCAGCCTTACTTGACACCTTTGCCCTTCAGGATTGCCTCCCAAGGGACTTTGTCAACAAGGTCCCAACATAGGACAAAATCTGCCCTCCAAAAGTCCAAGGTAGCAGTTCCGTTAACAGGTCCAGTGGGGCGCTTTCTCTAGTCAACTCACCGACTGTCTTCCACACACTCCATGAACCTCCTAGACTGTTTCCTCTCTGCTGTATTGAGACTTCTCTAGATATCTGATAAGTTGAAATCCCATAGGAGAACAAGGGCTAGTTATTGTGAGACTTCTCCCAGTTGCTTATAGAATGCTTAATCTGTCTTTTCATCCTGGTTGGGTGGTCTATAACAGACTCAGACCATAATATCTGCCTTGTTGGCCTTTCTGTGATTCTCACCCATGAACAGTAGACCCTTTCATCACCACTATCAAGTTCTAAATAGTCAAAACACTCCTGAACATGCAGGGCTACCCCACCACCTCTGCTCCCTTGCCTATCCTTTCTGAAGAGTTTACAGCCATCCATTCCAGCACTCCAGCTGTATGAATCATCCACCCATGTTTCCATGATTGCAACTATCTAATAGTTTTCCAGCTGCACAATGGCTTCCAGCTTCCCCGCTCTGTTGCCCATGCTGTGTGCATTGGTGTAGATTCACTCCAGTTGTGCTACTGATCCTAGCACCTTTACTGGGTGGAGAAGCCCTAATTCCTATGGCACTGTTCTCAAGTGCTTCTGTAGTTTCTAATGCATCAACAATATTTACGTCCTTGCTGCTGCAAAGATCTCCATCTCCTGAGTTCAATTTGATCGTATTCTGCAAAGCTAAATCCCAACACTAGACTGTCACTATTCCTCATCCATCTCTCCTCTACGATGCGCTTCTAGATTTACCCAGAAAATAAAATAGCCTACAAAACCAGCAACTCCAAACAAACTAAATATTCTTGACAATATCCCTGCTGAATACATTTAAATAAATCAGCTTTTGAAATGAATAGGTGTCCTGTGCAATGGTCTTTTCAGTCAACAGATTTCTCCTATAATTAGAGTGTATTACTTTATAAATGTACTTTTCCTTTATTAGAAGAGAAAGGAAAATTACTTGAGAAAAGCAAACACTATAATTAAATAAGGTTCATGCCAATTCATTATTCAAATCCAGAGAACAATTTCTGAATATCCACTTCCAGTGTACTAAATCCATCTAATAACAAAAGGCACCAATTGGATTTTACACGTTGTAATATACAGTAAGTTGCTTGTATTTGTTTTGTATTAAAGTAATTTCACAAGCTACGTTAACTGTGTGCAATGTTCAACAAAGGAACTAACAGTTGGTAAATTAGAGCCTTTACATTTAATCAAATTCAAAGCACCGTTTCATAACTCAGATCCAAATTCAAATTGCTTGTCAAGAATTTTAAGGTACTAAAAAGCCCTTGAAGACAAAACAGACAAGCAATCTCCAGCAGTATTTCCTCTGTAGCAGAACTAGCGTAGCTTGCCTGCTTCTCGTGAAGTTCTAAAGAACTGCTGCAAATAGAGAAGCAAATCTCAGCATCCTGTGATGAATACAGTTTCAGAGAGCACAGTGTCTGCCCATTTGTCTGCATGCCTATATTGGTCACCTAATATAGAAATTTTGTTCTAGCTTCAAACACACTGACCAAGGAGATTCTCCACCTTTACTCTGGGGACTGTTTTCTAAGATCGGAGATTTCCTGTCATTTGGTGGCTGGAAATTAAATTACTGTTATGGCTTGAACTAATACATTACTGTTTACACCTCATGATCATTTTTTCAAAAAGGAAAATTTCTGGTAATTAATGATATGACTGAAGCATACGAGCAGACAATTACTCTTTCATATATGTACGAACATAAATGACAGAGATATATAATTAAGAGGAAAAGGGCAAAACAGAAAAGGAACCAGGAATTCTATCACGCAGCTTATATTAAGTCAGTTATGTTAAATTATTTCACAAACATCTATATCTGTCAAGTGTTTGTGGAAAAAAAACCCAGCCAAGCAACCAAACAGAAAATCCCTAATTTATTGGGATTTTTGTCTCAGATAACACTTGTGTGGGGAAAATGAGGGGTTCCTGGACCACCAGAAAATTAACACCTAAGTGCACTGAGTGTTCATACAGTCGCAGTCCTAACACTGCTATTCCTAACTATAGGATGAACTTGAACTTGAATTTATAACACACTCATCACTTAAATTCATAGCTCTTGCCACTGATGATAAAATGCTTTATTTTACAGAAGCTGATAAATGCTTTCAGAAGCATAATTTCACAAAGATTCATATTACTTGCATTGCAGTTAAGACAGAGACCCCCAATAAAAACAGATCTGCCCTATCTAGCCCACCAGAGACAGACAGAAAACATAGATTTAATAAATGGCTAACCTTGTTTTAGTTTTTAATTTCTCCTGACCTTCATTTCTCTCTCTCTCCCTTAACCTTGTATGGTTTTTTTTTTTTCATTTCTTGCTGAGAAACCAAGAGTAGACCCACAGTTGCTCCCTTTTCTTATGACTATGCATGTAGAGGGAGATAGGATATCCCTGTTAATCAGTGTTCTGAATGTAAAATGTAAAATCTAAACCTTGAGAAGAGGGCATCAGTGGTGGGAGAAAGGCAAGTTCTTATCTCATTTGCTGAAACCAGTTGCATGTCAGAAATAATTTTTGCTTTAAAGAGATTATCATGTAAATATGCTAAATTGAATTCTGAGAGAAGACGGAAGAGGCAAAGAATGTCTTCTGAGCCCCAAAGTGCAGAAATTAAGTGAATTCCAAAGGGAAAAAAGAATCTTGATCATTCAAAATGGATTAGTTTAAATGGAAATCTTTCATAAGAGAACAAAAAGAAAAAATAAAAATCCTGCATTTGGGTTGGTTAAGAATATTTTCATAAATATATATCATATATATTTATATATAAAACACTACATATATATACACATATGTGTATATACATGTGTATGTATATTTATATTTACATTTCTATTTAGCTATGAAAAACCAACCAAACAAAAAAATCTCCCCCTCATTAATTCACTCATCCATAGAAAATAACTTCTAGATCTGTGCACCAGAAAGTGAAAAATTATTGGCAAATCTGAAGCCATACCATAGCTCAGAGACATGAAAGTCCACAGTGGCCAACTTGTGGACGGCATCCTGTGGTGACATCTCTTGAGCCTGGTTTCCTCAGCAAGCACTGCAAGTTCAACCCTGCTCTCTGTGTCTGTGTCACTCTGTCAGGGCTGACCTCAATTGTTCTAAATGGTGGCTGAATTTAACCTTCTTTGAGAGCAGAAAAAAATCCCAAGACATTAAGTGACTAAAAGCATCGTGAAAATGGGCAGCCAAGAAAGAAAAGGGACTTAAAATATTTGTCTAACAGAAAGACTGTAGACTGTATATAACAGGCATGGTACAGAAACCTTGATCCTATCTGGTGGAAAAACAATACATTTCTGTGTTCTCCGCTTGTCAGTAGCGGATCTGTGAACACAGAACTTTCTTGAGAAATAGGTGATAACCACTTCAGCCAGCTCCTATAAACCTCATTCCTCTAATAACCGCTAACAGGAAGGCGACATGCTGATGGGAGAAACAGTTATGGAAAATTGGGAAAATTAAGTACCTTCTATCAAACAAAGTGAAATCTAGAAACAAACATGAGAGAGAAACAGGTACACCGGATTAGGATGCACACTATGATGTATATATTTTAGCAACATAATAAACCACCTTTCTTGTATTGAGTTACTAGTCTGATATACAATATGATGGTTCATTACCCAAAGCTCTAAAATAAAATAAAAATAAAACCACTCTACTATATTTACTTTTGATTTATACGACACTAGTAACACTAATCAAAATTGTCCATAAAGGACAAGAGTTAGGAAGGCATTGATGATGTATGAACGATTTATGCTTTACTTCTCACTAAATCTGTTATGTAAGAAAATGGTGTTTCATAAATACAAGAGGCAATTTGGCATTTATATTAACTCTTAGTTTGTCAAAACCACAATGCAGTAGAACGAATATGTGAGATTGCAGTCAGATTTTGTGACAATTTACACCTTGTACAAAATTAGTGAGAACAAAGTATTTGACTTGAGACCCATAAAAAAGAGGAACCATTAGGTTCGAAAAAGAGCCATCCTCTGAACAGGTAAAAGAGAATTATCCTGGTCAGCTCTAATGGTTGTGTTTCAATACTAGAAGTTACTGTTCAAAACACAAGGTGCAAGTTTCCTAATTATGAGTGACTGAAAAAGAAGTTATCAAGAAAGTCAAATTTGTCAGGAAAATCTCCATCTAAAAATACCATTCTATGAAAATGCTTCACAGATCACATTAAAGTTTCCCTTAAAGTCCTTCTAGGAGAAAAATCTAGTAAAACATTGATAAAGTTCCAAATGTCTCATATTGACATTTTTAGAATTGTTTGGATTTTTCATTTCAAATACAATTTCTGGCTTTCTTTTTTTTTTTTTTTTTTTTTTCATTTTCTATTTCATAAAGATCATCTTCACATAGCAGGATATCATACAATTTAAAACTCCTAAACAAAACCTAAAGCTCCCTTCTATGCACAGGTGGTTTTTTCTGTTGTGGATTTTTTACAGATTTTTCTTTCAGGGGACATTTCACAATTTTTTAATTTCTCTTTTTTAGAAATGAAGTCAGATTCTGAAATCTGCTCAGGCTGTGTTAAATCTCTTTCCTACATCATTTTGAAAACTGAACCTGGTGTCTGGAAGTCAAGTTACATCCTAATATATCATCACAAATGTCTACAGTCATGAAATCTCTTAATGTAAAAGAACACATAAGATATTTTATAGAAATCTTAAAAAGTTCTGATAATGACGACTACGAAGAAAAACAACTCTGTTTCCTCCACCTGATCTCTAAGGTTATACATCATCACACAGAAAATTAAATCCATAAAAAAAATTCTTTAGCGATAAATTAAGCACTGGGGAAGACGCCACATGAAAGTTAGAGCAGGTGTCTGACAGGAGATGCACTTCTTCCAAGATGAGCACTGAATCATCTGGCACAAGAAGTCATATGCCTTCCTTTCCCTCTGTTGGATATATGCATGAAAATGAGGCATATTAGTCCATATTTTCATCTTGTTATTGCTAAGAGTCTGTGTAGGGAACAATCACAAAGCACACTGAAGCATACTTTGGCTACGAGATGATACAGCAATACTAAATGGTTATTTTATGGGGAAAAACCCAGTAGTTGATTCTCAATCTGCTTGAAAATAACTGTTCATGCAAAAAAAGGGATCAGCTTAGATGTATAGATAGAGAGACAGGCATATCTATATATATAAAAGCCGGTCTTTCTATGTAGTATTTAATATTTATTTAGGGCAAGAGGAACTGACCTCAAGTTGCGCCACCTTGGCATAGTTTCAAGTTGGATGTTATGAAAAATTTTTACACGGAAGGGGTTATCAAGCATTGGAATGGGCTGCCCAAGGAAGTGGTTGAGGCAGCATCCCTGGAGGAATTCAAAAGACGGGTTGACATAGTGCTCGGGGACATGGTTTAGTGATGGTTTTTATCAATTAGGTTGTCAGTTGGCCTAGATGATCTTAAAGGTCCCTTCTAACCCAAACAATTCTATGATTCTATGATAAATACATACACAGACACACACACACAGTATGTATTCTGACCTCCTAAACACAGTAACACATTTTAGGCATCAAAAAGAGCCTTAATACATTGTCCTTTCTAATTAAAGAGAGTTCTTGCTGCTCACTCGCAGATAAGGAAAGCAAATCCTCTCCTGTTGCTGTGATCAAACAAGGACCCCTGAGCAGAAGAAATGCCTTGTTATCACACATCACTGCAGGCAGCAGGCATAAAACCAGTCAGGTTTTAAAAGGACACTTGTTAACATTTTTTGGCTCTCCTACCTGAATGTACAGGGTCACACATACAGGAGGAGATACTGTTAAGTGGTGTAAGGCAATTGTGACATTAAAATTGGCATTCGGGACAACGGAATGTACCCAAAATGTTTTGATTCAACTTTTACGCACAGCACCAAGGAAGGATAAGTTCAGCTGCTGCTCTGGCTGGGGTCTGGATGGCTTCATACCATGTAATTATGAGGTTAGCAGGTGGAGGAGGAGTCCTGTTACTAAATACTTTTATACATTTATAAATAAATAAGTGCATCCCAGGATGTTATAGCTTCCTAACAGGTTTGTTTTTTTAAAAGTTTGCAACCAATTATGTAGATGGCAACGATCCACACTCTAATGTTATGTCCCAGTCTGCTCACAGACTGGTTAGAGTCGGAAGAGACCTTAAAAGATCATGAAGTTCCAGCCCCTCTGCCATGGGCATGGACACCTCCCACTAGGAATGGTAAGGTTAGTTGCCAGCAAAACTTTTATATTTGGACTGTAAACGTGTCCAGTTCAGCTTATCACCAGGGACTTCCTTTGTAACACATAGATAAGGAGGTGTTTTTGGAGCATCATTCATCCCCTCTGCTCCAAACATTGATGTTATAATGCATCATTCCCTAGAAATGCTCCTTGCTTTCCACAGACTCTGTATGAAGGAAAATTATACTGGAACCTTGGATGCTGACAGTTCAGAGATGTGCAGAGAAGTTCCACCCCACTGCTTATTAAAAAAAAAAAA
>VXBJ01008167.1:204924-246256 GCA_013400055.1 Nycticryphes semicollaris
AAAAAAAAAAAAAATTCAGACAGTTTTGAACTGTCCTTTTTTAGTGTTCTGTGCCATTTTAGTTCTTAGAGGTAACAGAGCTTTTAATTTCATTTACCTTTTTAATTCTTCAGCCTTTGCAGCAAGAATCAGGATTTAATTGTGGGCTTATATTTCTGTCAGTCTGGAAATACTGAAATATCGATGGCAATAAAAACAACACATGAAGATTAACAGGCTCTGTTTTTATATAGTGCTTGTCATTTATAAAATCTGAAGTGCATCATGAATAAGTCAGGACCATTTTTGGTGTTTTACATTTGAGAAAACTACTGTTCAGCAAGATCATCTGAGCAATATTTTTCAGGTGCAGGCAGAAGGAGAGAACTGAATTTGAATAGATATTTTCTTCCCTCAAACAGTAAAAATGTTTCAGACATAATGGTTTAGATTCTTCACCCAGTGGTAACTGGTGACTCCAAGGAGGTGACAACCAGTCCCAGAGCACGCATTTGTCCAAGTTTCTTGGAAAACACAGAATCACAGAATCTTCATGGCTGGAAGGGACCTTTGAGATCATCCAGTCCAACCAAAAAACCAAACCAAACCAAACAAAAAACAAACCAAAACAAAAACAACCACCACCACATACAGACTACATCACACCCAAATAAACCCCACCATAACAACAACCACCACACCCAACAATATCAGACACTAGAGCATGCCCTGAAGTGCCACATCTACATGTGTCTTAAATACCCACAGAGACGGTGACTCCACAGCCTCCCTGGGCAGGCTGTTCCAGTGTCTGACCACCCTCTCAGTCAAGTAATTCTTCATTATATCCAATCTAAACCTTCCCTGCTGCAACTTCAGACCATTTCCTTTTGTCCTGTCATTATTCACTTGGGAGACGAGGCCAACATCCACTTCTCTACAACCCTTAGAGTAAAAGCAGGAACAGGAGGGACCTGAAATGGAAGTGAAGTGCAGGGAAACGAAGGTGCCACCTTGTGTTGTCCTCAAAGTGCTGCCTGCAGGAAGGTATGGCCATGGCTGTCACAACAGCCAGCTGAAGACACTTTGTCAAAGCATGTGGGCTAGTTTGGGCCTGACAAGCAAATTAGTTAAAACCAGTTCTCTTGCAGAGGCCATTTTTTTCATAGTGGTTGGCACAATATGCTTTTAAACACAGAGAACTTCTATCACACTGCAGGCACCAAACTGCTTGGCTCAGTGTTGCTTTCTGATGCACAGACCCAGAGTAAATGGTCGCTCTGAAATGCTCTTTATTTAATAAAAGTAACAATGAGGACCACAGCTTCCTATTTAGAAATGCCAGGCTCTATTAAATACTACCAGTCACTGCCAGAGAGAAAGTGATTTCAGGCTTGGATTTCTATTCATGGATGACTAGAGCTACAAGAATAATTGATTTTACAGTTTTATGCCCAAACTGGGAAAAAAAGAACCTGTTAGGTCAACTTAGTAAGCATTTGCTTGTTCAGAGTGAAATGGAACACACTTTTTTTTGTTTGTTTTTTTTTTTTCCCTTTTTTTAAAGAAAGGACATTTTTTTATAGTGGTTGCAAGTTATCTCATTATTGTGGCTTCACATGTCAAGACCTGTCACTGAAGCCCCATAACAAACCTTGTACTCTCTCTTCATGCACTACATATACAAATCAAAACATACCTTAAACTTAGCTGTACATTGTGAAACTAGATAAATTGCCTTGTGCTGAACCATGTAACATAACACAGGATGCAACAGCAATTTTTTAACCCGAAGAAGAGTAACCAGTAAGATCCAGAGAAGATGCTCCTATGGAAAATATATTCCAATTTACTACAGTACATGCCTATGTCACAGTCTCCCACAAAGGTGGTGGACTGAACTCAGCAATCACATCACCCCTTCCAGTCTCTGACCACAGCATTTAGGCTCTCACACTTGTTAGGAAAATGGCATATGCATGGCCTACAACATATATGAGAAGAACTTGGCTGACAATGCGTCCTCTGCATGTCATTCAGTTTTGAAAAATATCCCACTTGTTTTACCTTTAATCCATTTGGGCTTTCTGAAATTTGGTTCCTTTTTGACTTTCCAAAACATTCCCTTAAATTGCCCCAAAATTCAATATTAAAGTGATCAAATATTTCATGAGACCTATTTTAAGGTGGAGTATTATCACTGGAATCAGCAGAAGAGTATCCTGACTGATATCCTGCCACTAAGCATAGGATCAACTCAGCAGTCTCATTAAAGAAATCTTCTAAGTTCACTTTACTTATGCAGCAGATCACAACAATGAGAACTTAGCCTGGGCATAGAGAAATTTCCCAACAAACTGGCTTGAGGTGTGTAAAGGCCTTCAGGCAGCAGCACAAGAAGCTGCCATTATAAGCCTAAAAAGTACAACCACTTTGCATCCTACTGCTCTTTTAAAATAAACTATACTCAGCTACAAATACAACCATATATGGTGGAAGAGTCAATTAGTTCAAACACTGCAGCACCAACTTGTCATAACTTAAAAGATGGATTCTTAGTGTTATTGCAGACTGGAAAAAAATTGGGTGTTTTGAAGACTATGTTCCAAATCTGGAGGTTGAGTAAATTATATCAGCCAGGAAGTTCTGGTACCTATGACCCTGATGGTACACAAATCATGCCCAAGTTATACCCAGCAGTAGCCTGAGTTAGAGAAATGTATTTGAATTGAAACGTGCACTTGTTGGTGCAGCCCATTGACTATATATCAGCATTGCCTAAAGCTGAGCATAGGGAAAAAGAGCTCACAAATAGCAAGCGGGTAATTTGGTGACAAAGTGGACATAGATCCTGATCTATGGGAAAATTAGATGGAGACATAAGAATGGAGTCTTGCTTTGGAAAGGTGTAATAAGAAATGGGAGGAGATGGATTGCTGGTTACTCCCATAATTAGTATTCAGGTTTTGTATCTCTTCTTTTGTGACTAGTGTAAGACTTACAAGTAGAAATAGAATTTGCTTCTCGGGTATCATTGAGATGAATGTGTTTGACATTTGTGTAGAAGGGAAGAGTCAACGGCCTCCTGTCCAAAGAAAGGAATATATAAAGAACCAGTCAGGACAGAATTGCAGAAATTATACTGAAAAAATTGTAAAAAAGCAAGTCCTGCTTAAATGAGGTGATGAATTTCCTCGTTTTCAGTTCACATTTTGCAGAAGAAAGCTTTGTGAGTTTGATGTTGCCACAAGGAAAATCTGAAGACCATTATTCAAGCATCATGCATCATAAAATAAGAGATATTTCCTTTTGTGGGGGACCCTAGAATTTAAAGAGGCTGGACAAAAAAAAAAAAAAAACAAACAAAAAACAAACCAACAAACCCCCAGAAAGACGCAGCAGTATATCTGTGCATTAAAACATTTATATCTATATTCCCTATCAAACTAATGGCCTGCGCCTTTTCTTTAATCAAGAGACCCACTGCTATTAGCTGTGGGGTACACATATCTACTGTCCTGCAACGTGGCATGGTGACATCAAGAAAACAAGAAGGCTTATGAATTATTTTAATAAGAAGAATATAGGGACATGAGCCTCTTGAGATTTGTGATATGTTATCATTCCTGCCTGTGAACAGGATGTTTCTAAATTGCTCTGTTTTCTTTTCAGGCTACTTCTGCAGGTGGCCAAGACCACTTTGAATCCTGTTATTCTGCTCCCACTGGCTTGACTTCTCAACTGGCTTTTACAATAGGTATTACCTGCAAATAGCTTCCCAGTGGGTCATTTTAGTTCTCGGTCACAAAGAGCCTCACAGGAGAGAAGGGATATGGCTCCAGCCATGCCCACCATAATCTATTTATTTGAGAGCTTTTCCCAGAATTTATTGTGGAAATCTCTATAATCAGAGAAGTTGCTGCATGCTGGCTAATTATCTTTGTCTTCACGAACAGAGATAAAAATTAGAACAATCATAACATTATTTCTGATCTTTTCCTCAACTTGGTAAATTTAAACATTAGTAACGCTGTCAAACAATGGCTAAAGAGGAAATATTTAGTTATCATTTGGCAGTGACAAATTACTTCAACCTTTATGGGTTCATTTTTTTAAGCAGTCTGACATTTTGTTACTAAGGCAGATTTTTTTTATTTTATTGTTTCTTTCAGTCTGTTCCACAGCCACACTGTTACCAAGTAGGTTCCAATGAGTCATATGCAGGTGGGAAGAAATCATGTCTCTATTGATAGAACTATTATTTTTTTATTACTCTTTGTAAATTTTCTTGCACATTCCCCCCTTTCTATTTGGTTCACAAATGACTTCTTCTTTTCCCTCAAAGATGTGAGCAAAATATGCTCACATATATGGGATCTGTATAGGATTTGCCAGACTGGATCAGGACAGAAGTCCAACAAATCTTGTGTTTTGCAACTGATGACAGTTAAGTAGCAAACACTCACTGAGGACACACAGATAAACAAAGAAAAGAAAACCCAAACCTAAGCCCTGACAGCTTCAGAAATTGCATGTCTTCAGGAAAAGTCTTTCTCAGATATCCCAAATATTGATTTATGCCACAGCCCTCACAGTCCCCGTCCTTTCTGAGCAAGGATTCTAGGAATTGTCCGTGCTGTCATTTTTGCACAATTGTGGCAAACACTATAAAGTTCACAGAAGCACCTTCCAGCAATGTGTTTTACCAACTACATTATGGTCTATAAAAATGGAGAAAAAAATTATTCCTTTTGTTGATTCTAAATATGTTATTTTTCAGGTTACCTGATTTTTAGCCATTCTTGTCTTGTGAAAAATAATCAAGAGATATCTTTCAAGATCTTATTGCAAGGTTTGTTGTAAAATGAAGTAAGATAAATCAATTTCCATTCCTTTCACAGTTACTTTGGTGAAAATAAATTTCTGGCTCAGACAGTTCCATCACTCAGATAATTCAAGTTTTCAAAGTGATCAAATGAGATCCATTGGCATTTTCTCTTAGCAATGTCTCAAAACTGTTGTGTTTTGGGGTTTTTTTTCTGGACAATGACTTTTTATTTCAATCAATCACACCCCAGAATAATAATTTACAGCCCTGATTACGGGCATCTTCCTTCTTGCAAACAATTATTCTGCATAAAAAATGTTCCACTGTGGTCTAGGTGTTGTTTTGCTGGTCTGTTTTCTTTGATGTGAGGGGATGCCTTTGCTGCCAGGAAACAGCTCAATGTCTAGAGCTGTCATTCTGCTGCATTCCTGAAGTCTTCACTTATGACAGTCTCAGGAAATGAATCATTTATAGCTCTTTGACATGCATGCAAACATATACCCATTTGTAAAGCCAATTATACAACAATATGCAGTCCTTTTTATCACTTGAGAAATCCTCAATTTTTGTTTAACACTGAAACAGGAGTAATGGCTAATCAGAAACTTTCCTGGGCATGTTACTTTAAGGCAATTATATTAATTTTCTATAATTTACTGCCACAAAATGGGGAACTTTTGAATAGCTGGAGCTGTATAAATTTGCATAAGTATTACATTTTCACAGGTTCATTTTCCTAGCCCAGTAGTTACCTCCTGTATTATGCATAGTACATATACCAGCCCTCAAGTAATTTACACTCAAAGACAATCAAATTTCATGAGCCATGAGTAGCTTACCATTTATCCTGCAGGCCATCATTTTATGGTTTTAAATAAAATACTTCTAGTGAGTTTAGTAAAGGAGAAAGAGGGTTTGACTGGCAGCACTGGAGAGTCGAACTGCATTTGTTTACAAAAGAGACACAATATGTAGAGCAGAAACAGTGCTTTATCTCTGCAAAGAACATCACTTAAACTCTGCTTTGGAGATAGTTTCCTGTCCTGTTAAGGATTCGACCCTTGCTTCTCATCAGCAAACTCTGTCTACCAATGTCAGCTAGACCTAATTCCAGCAGAGATCTTGCAGGTTGCTTCAAGAACTAACAAAAACCTGTGAAATTACAATCACTTTTGGGTTGAGTCATCAGAAAGCAGACATATAGTGCCTTAAATTGACTTAAAGGCTTTCTCTTGCACGTAAAAAGAGTTTGGGAACATCTCAGGGGATGTTATTGCAGCCATTCAATGCTGAAAGGGGACTTCTATGAAAGACAGGGACAGAGTTTTGCCTGTAGCAATAAGACAAGGGTTAAGGGTTTTAAACTTAAGGAGAGTAGATTCAAGCTAGATATAAGGAAGAAATTGTTTCCACTGAGAGTGGTGAAACACCGGCCCAGGTTGCCCAGAGAGGTGGTAGATGCCCCATCCCTGGAAACATTCAAGGTCGGGTTGGATGGGGCTCTGAGCCACCTGATCTAGTTGCAGATGTCTCATCTACTTGCAGGGGGTTGGACTAGATGACTGTCATGGTTTAACCCCAGCCAGCAACTAAGTACCACACAGCCACTCATTCACTCCCCGCGTGGCAGAACAGGGGTGATGATCAGAGAACAAAAGTGAGAAAACCCGTGGGTTGATATAAGGACAGTTTTATAAGTAAAGTAAAAGCTGTGCATGAAAGCAAAGCAAAACAAAACAAGGAATTCATTCCCCACTTCCCTTGGACAGAGGAAGCTCAGCCATCCCCAGGAAAGCAGGGCTCCAGAGCACGTTACAGTTATTTGTGAATTCAAACGCCATCACTCCAAACTTTCCCCTTTTCCTTCTTCTTCCCCCAACTTTATACACTGAGAACGACATCATATGGAATATCCCTCTGGTCAGCTGGGGTCAGCTGTCGCAGCTGTGTCCCCTCCCAGCTTCTTGGATGCCCTCTCCCTTATTGTTGTCAGGCCAGTATAAGAAGCTGAAAAGTCCTTGACCGCTTAGCAACAAGTGAACTGTTAGTGTGTTGTCAACATTATTCTCATCTTAAATCCAAAATGCAGTGCTGTGCCATCTGCTGGTAAGAAAATTCACTCTATCCCAGCTGTAACCAGGACCTTTGAAGATCCCTTCCAAACCAAACTATTCCATGACTGTGTGAACTTGACAATTAGAAAAAATGGTGGGAATAGACTGTTGGCCTTACCCGATTTGCTGGAAAACAGAGGCTATAGATGTATGATCCTGCAGCTACTTTACACTTCCTGACACACCCAGATGCCCTGGGGCAGGCAGGATCAACGCACCATCCCTATTCAAATACCATACTATGAAGCTGAGAACAGCAGAGGTAAATACTATTGCAAAACCAGACTTTCTGGAAGATCAGTTTCTCAAGTTTTATGCCAGTCAAAGTAGCAAGAGCTCATATGCATACTCACTGTGTCCAGCTTCCCCTAGATAAACCTTTAGCCCCCGATTCTCACCTGAATGCTCATGTATCTGCCTAAATACTCACGAATTTCTCAGTTATGCAAAGAACTTCTTTGAACCATTACCCAGTTTGGGGCAAAAATTATTTTTTTGCCACTCATCAAAACACTCTGGTGCAGACTTTGAACGTGTGATTATGTCAAATCAACTTTAGGGGAAGTTATTCTTGTACTGAGGAGCTTCTGAAATTATTCTTATCTTGCCATGAAGCTTCAAAAAAATGCTTTATCTTTATCAGCTAAACTTTCCTCTAATGTTATTCACCTCTGATTGGCAATACTGTTGAGAATCGTAACACGCTGACCCATCTCTATTCTCTTAGCCCATTTTTTCTGTTTGTCAGACTGCTGAAACTTGGCTGATCCTCAGAGGACTTGTGAGAGCATTGGAGCATGGCCAGTTTTTTATGCACAAGCTGATGTTGTGGAGACTGTGCTTCTAAGCATTCCTCCCAAGTGCTGCACCAAAACTTATGACTCATATTAGCTTCAAAACTGATTCTTTGGTCATTATGACTAGCCGGATGGCTTTGAACAGAGGTACAGGCTCTTGCTGTCACTAGAAGATTTGCTTCCAGAAAACAAGACAAAGTGGCTGGAAAAAGAGAGAATCTCTTTTCTCATTCCCCAGTCTCCGAAATGTTGTCTGGGACGCTTGCCAATAGCAAAGAGGGAGCTTCCAGATGATGGATCTTGACTGTGCTGTTGTTGGCAACTGTGCTCTTGTTGGAAAGGCAGTCAGCTCAGACGCTATGAGAGCTGATTAGGTCTCCTTTCAGGAACCCTCTCATCATCAGTCAGTGGGAATTATTGTAGTGTTCTTTAGGGCGTATGAAGATAATTTTTCAAGAAACTACCACTGGGAAAAAATACTGAGGTGGAAGAAAAGCTGAATCTTAGAGCAGTTTATCAAAAGGCAGAGAGCAGCCAAGTCCTAAAAAGTGAAGAGTCAAAAGGCTGTTTCCGCTGCTTGCATGCTCCATTTCAGGGAAGAAAGAAAGAAACATCTGTCCCAAGCCCCCTTCTATAAACTTCCTCAGAAATCAGTGCTGAAATCTTTAGAAAGGGAAAACATTCACTGAAAGAATGTCAGTCAAATGAATGACTGTACAAATCACATCAGTGAATTTCGCCCCCAAAGTCAGAAATTATGGTGATATAAATCAAGTAAGTTCTTCAGTGTCTAACTGTAATAGTAGCTGTAAAGAGAAATAAATATTCCATGCTTAGTCTGCCTTTAACCACTCTACTCATAACTATAACTACTCTAACTATAAAATACTTCTTTAAAGTTATACAAGTACAGGTGTGATTGACTTTTTCACAATGGTATGTAGAGAAACAGGGAGATTTGTAAAAGAGAATGCAGCAGTCTGATTACAGAAAAATAGCAAAAAAAATAGACATGAGAAGTGGAACTTTCTATGTAGTTTCTATTGATTTTCAAAAGGAACCAAATACCTGTCTGACATGAGGAATTCCTGAGGATTTTCTCCAGAAGGCTCTGTCACCTTCCTGCCTGGAATCCCACACAAATCTCCAGGTGATTTCATGACATTTTTATTGAGCACCCAGGGTGAAAAGATTAAAAAAACTTTTTCAACATCATATTTTAGGCCTTATCCCCAATTAGTCTCAGTTTTGAACTCTCATAATGCAGATCATTGCCTTGCTGTACCCTGCATATGCCAGATCAAAAAGAAAGAGCCATGGAAAAGAAGTATGCCAATGATTAAAGAAACCACTTATTTTCACATTATTAGTTACTGTGTTTTCTGCTACAGTCAGGAAATCATTTAGTTCTCTCTAAAATTCAGCCCTTTATCTTCAGGCAACTGACGAATAAAGACTTCATCAGTAATTATCACAAATAGTGCCCTGAATCCATTAATTAAAGATAGTTGTCATTATACCTTATAAAGAACAGTATATCAGCTCTCTTACTGTTTCAGAATACTTATATGTTGGAAATCTGCTGGAAATCCCAACCACAACTATTTACCATTTGTATAAGCAAGACACTGAAAGAATCCTCTTCCTTTAAAACCACCCATTACAAACACATGATAATACATGAAAGATGTGCATCCTATACCACACACACCAAAGCAGAGAAATCTGAGACCAAAATAAAGCTGTTTCCTTGTAAAATTAATAATTCTGGGTGAAATCGTAATGTAAAATACACTTATGCAGTCTGGATTAGTTATATGGAATAATTAGAAGTAAAAGCTATTTTAAATACTGGTTTGGGTTTTGTTTTTGTTTTTTAAAAAGAAAAAATTACTTTAAAAATGTTAATTAGTATAAACCAGCTATCTTACATACTTAAGTTCTAAATTGGTAAAAAAAAATGCCTTAAGTTTGTAAATAATAAGGCATTTTTTATGAAACATCTCTCTTGGTACACAGTTAAGAAAAAGGACAAAAAAAAAGGCTTGGCAACTTCATAGCCCTCTAGAGAGATCTGGTTCCGTTTTTTTTTTCTAGCAGGACATAGATAATCTCTGCTAGTTTCAAAGGAAAAACTAGAAAAATACACACTGGCCTTCCTTTAAAAGGGAACAGCAGAGTTTCAGTCTTTTGCAGAGTTTTAGTCTTTTGCAATGGTTTATTTCTTTTGCAGTGCTAACAACTTTCCCTTCGCTCCTCTTCCCTCACCCCTACCTCTCTCCCTCAGCCTTCTCCTTGTCCTCCCCTCTCTCCTTCTCTCTTTCTCATACAATTTTGGTTTTTTTGTCAAATGCCCTGGGAAAAGAAAAAAAAAAAAAAAAAGGAAAGAAAAAGGAAGGAACAATGGGATTAAGTTAGAAAAATATCTGTTGTGTCAATAAATACAAAAAAGGATAACAGGAAATTCTACATTAAGGTTCCTCCATCTGAAGAAGAATAAAGCTTGCAGCTATATGTTCGTCTTCTCCCAGCTAGGGAGGGATTTCAGGGCATATTACAATTTCCACAATGGGTCCTACACAGGCTCTTCTCTGATGCATGCCCTTCCTTTTTCGAGAGCTGGAAAAGTGAAGTATTGTGGCCAAAGAGCCATAACTATATGGAAGAGAAGAATAAAACACAGACAACTCCCATGTGGAATAAAAAGGTAGGTTTGAATAATGTTTTGCTGTGAGGCTGAAACAGCCTGGGTTTTTCATATGCTGCTGAAAAGACAAAATATTAGCAAACTGTCTGTGGAAAAGAACTCTTATCATCAATGCAATTTTACTTGAATGACACTCTTGGTTCTTGTATTATGCCAGGCATAAACTTGATGTCTTTTGGGATAGGTAGATCAATGCTAGATGGAAGAAAAACACTTCTTACCAAACACTAGTGCCTTATTAATGGGAAGTCACATGATTAATCAATCTGATTATTTAAAAGTCAATTTATCTGCAGTGCAACTGCTATCCAAATGAAAATAAGATTACTGTGAGTACAGTTTATTAATAACCACCAGTATGTCATTGACTCAACTTGATTATAACACAGCAGGCATGTGATGCACAATATTACACAGACATTAAACCAGCCTGACAACAGTGGCTACAGAAGAAGTGTATGGTACAGGGTAAGGCATAAAACTCCCGTGTAAGTGACCATGCAATTTTCAGTTCTTCAAGGAACATTTTCTTTTTATTTTAATGTACATGTAGGATCTGTAGATATTTTTCAGTGTCCAGCTTTTACGGCTGCTGAGATCACCTGAAAGTATGAGTCAGTGTGACATTCAGAAACAGACCTCATAACATCCAAAACAACCCCTTCAACTTCCTCACAGGGGGAAGCAATTTAGCAGACCCAAAGGGGAATTCAGATGCCCCTGAGGGAAGCCAGTCACAAACAGCTCATGAGTCTCTTTCACCCCACTATATCTCCCAAGCCTGCAATAGATATGATCCTATTTTGAACATACTATTAATATGCTGTGATATATATTCCCTGTGAGCAAAGGTTATGGGCTGAAGAGAGCATGAGAAAGCTCTAGCTAGCACATTTTCTTATTCTGTCAGTTGTTCCCTACTAGCTTTTTGACCACAAAAACGGCTTCTTTCATATTTATCTGACAAAAAAAAATAATCTTATTTCAATGAGAAATATCTTTGTTGTCTTAACTGTTTGTGAAAGGAAAAGGGTGGTATAGAGAGAGAGAAAATATTAGAGAGTAAGGGAAGGAGAAATAGAAAAAGGAAAGACCCATCTGCTGCACAGAGGGAGAAGAGTGGAAAACGTAAAAAAAAATCACCAAGGCTTAAATAGGATTAATTATTATAACTACTCTGCTAAGCCAGGATATGAGGAAACTGTCAGTGGTGTTCAGAAGTCACTTGGGGAGAGCTAGGGAAAATGCACATGTACAGTCTAAAGCCGCTGGCATTTAATTAGTGTCTGCACTGAGAACTCAGAAGCGCAGAACGAGGAGCCTTCAGGATCTATCATTAAGCAGTCCTCAGCAGCCCAAATGCAGAAGATTAGCTCAGGAAGTGGCAAGAGAAGCTGACAGCTGATACGGACTTTCCTTAGAAATGAAGGCAGTCACTTGTACTTTCGGTAAGGAAAAAGAAAATCAGCTACATAAGCTAGTTGAGAACTTCCAAGGCAATCTGTGGGCTGAAAAATAAAATTAGCTCTCTGAGACACCTAAGTTTTATAAGGAGGAAAGAGGTAAAATGGGATGTATGACCTAGAGATGATATGTCAACAGAAGAGTCCACTACTATGCATTCACGAGATATCTGGAAAACATGGCTTAGTAGTGTTGACATCAGATTTCATCACAATTCTGGCTTTCCTGAGGGCTTAGCACTACGGTAAATAGAATCACTACTCTACTGAAATTATGTCTTCAAATCTCATGTGAACCGTGTGCGGTGGGTAGACTTTGGCTGTCTGCTCTATCACTCCCCTTTCTCAACAGGACAGAGAGAACAAAATACAACAAAATACAACAAAAAGTTCATGGGTCAAGACAAGGATAGAGAGATCACTTACTAATTATTGTCATGGCCAAAATATGGAGAAATTACTACTTTGAAAACTTTTTAAAATTTGTTACCAATTAAACAGAGTAGAAAGAGAAATAAGAACAAATCTAGAAACATCTTCCTTCAGGGCACAGCCACCTGCTCCAGTGTGGAGTTCTCCATGGGCTGCAATGGGACAACCTGCATCACCATGGTCTTCACCACAGGCTAAAGGGGAATCTCTGCTCTGGCACCTGGAGCATCTCCTCTCTTCCTTTTTCACTGACTTTGGTGCCTGCGCAGTTGCTTCTCTCACAGTCTCTGACTCTTCTTTCTCACAGCTGCTGCACGGCGTTTTTTACCTTTCTTAAATATGTTATCACAGAAGCGCTACTAATGTCACTGGTAGGCTCAGCTTTGGCCAGCGGTGAGGCTGCCCTGGAGCCAGCTGGAACTGGCTTTGTCAGACATGGGGGCAGCATCTGGTGTCCTCTCACAGAAGCCACTCCTGCTCCCACCTCCCTCCGCTACAAAAATCTTGCCAGATAAACGCAATACGCCATGTTACTAGACCATCTACTGAATATGATGACACTAGTGAGGGCAAAGTTTACTTTTGTGAGCCAGTTTGTTTTGTGACTTTGCAGAATTTATGCCAAACCTATGAAATTGAATAAATTCTGGAGTTAGTAAGTGCTTCACTCAGTGAAACACTAATTCATTGGGGTTTTAAGCCCTGTATCTCCTAGACTTGCAGAAGGGGATGTAATAAGAGTTATTTAGAGTTCATACCAATTACACACTTCCACTCAAATTATTCTGGAAAAATAATATGGCTATAACTGTGGGGGAAAAAGCTCTTTTTTGTTTACTCACGATAGGTATATCTCAAATATGGAAAGTGTCCACTATTTGAAGTCTTACAGAGAACTGAATAACCAGGTTCAGATCCCTAGAAAAGACTTCAGACAGAAGACTCTTGCCCAGGAGATGCATCTTAAGAGCTTAAGCTTGGAGACTTCTTAGATCAAGGAAAATACAGAAAGGTACATGAAAAGTAGAAGGATCCAAACTCAGCTTTGCAGAGATGAAAATAAAATAAAACAAAAGAAAAAAAAAAAAAAAAACAGAACAGGCCAACATAAATTGTCTCACAGCATTTTACAACATAAAAAGGAACTAACCAAAATCTCTTTAAAATTCATTTTTTCACCTGCTGCTGCCCAATGAAGCTTTGTCTGCCTTGGAAGACAAAATGCATTAATGGTTCTAGCCTACCTTTAATCAGTTGCATCGAATTAGAGTATCTTACAGAGAAAAAAAATAAAAAAGCATGGTATATCTAGAGTTAAGGTATTCAACAGTTACTAATTTGGACATGCAGTAGACCAAGTCCAACCAAAAATATAAATAGAGTGCAAAAGCCTGCAGTTTTCATCGAAAAACTGTGATTACTGTGATTGCAAAATGCCCCAAATGTGTCTATAGTCCAGCTGAAGTTACATTTAATAAACACCTTCAAACAATCACAAATGGTATCTACAAATTTGTAAAGGTAAGTAAACTTGACCCAATGCAAGGCACGGCAACACTCTAAGAAATAATATTACTCCTCTTCCTTCAGTCCCTTATGGCTTGTTATAAACTCCCACATAAACCAGTCAGACATAAGGCACTCACTTGGATTTAGGTTTACCCTCACAGCAGTTTCTTTTCAAGATCTGAATTCTTATTTTTTACATTAAACCAAGAGAAACAGTCTTTTGGTCATTACCATACTTCATGGGGAGCATATGCAAAAGGCCATTGCAGTCTATTGAATTAAAATGCTCAGATCAAGAGCAGATGTCATGACAAGCAAATGCACATCTGACCACGTGGAGGTGGAGTGTGCAACATTTTACGTATGAATGTTTGGTGAGTGACATTCTGATGATCTGCAGGGTAGCAGAGTGCTAAAGCCAGTAAATGACAGAGTGCTTTCATTTTGGTATTTAATAGGTCACCTGCTAGGATGATAATTATGCTGCCATTTGAAAAAAAAAGAGAAAAGAAAAAAGCACCTATAATCAAAGAAGATTAGTCAACAAGAATAGGTAGAAAATAGAGTTTGCAGCTAAGGAAAACATTTAGGAAGGAAATAAGGCTTCCTAATTACAGCAAACTAAGATTTTTCCATGGAAAGTAAAAGGAAAAAGGGAGAGTCAGCCTTTTAATCTATTTAGAACAGAGTTTTGTCCAGAGCATAATGAAAAGTAGGAACCATTCTATGAAGAAACCTCTCTTGTACAGAGATGTACGGAGATTAGTCTATAAAGACAAATGCTTGAACTAGTTATTTAAATTTATATGACGTGACTGTCTACCAGAGAGTCAGAAGCTGAGGTCAGTTTGTTTGCCAAAAGCATACAATGACCCATGGCCCAGATAGCAGCCTCAGACCAAACATTCTCTCAGCCTGAGTTAATTCCCTAGTAGTTCTTCTGCATCAGATGCTCTAGGCTAGCATATTTTTAATATTTATACAGAACAGCTTTGACAGGAAAGGTTGAGGGAAGCTGAGGGCAGCATGTTAATCAAAACCCTTCAATTTCCGACCAAGTTAATGATTCCAATATCTGAGCTGGGTTTCTAGATCTGAAGAAACATTTCTGACAAAAACCACTTCCAATCTAGCACCTCCAAAAAAAAAAAAAAAACACACACAAAAAAACCCCAAACCCAAAAAACCCACCCCAAACCCAAATCCAAACCCCCTCAAATTAATCATTATTTTCAAAACAACCAACTTTGTATTAAAAATGGCACAACGAGCTCTCCTCTTCACCTGCAGTAAGGCATACACTACCTGTGGGACCTGCCTTGATTAAGGCAGTGTGTGTAACAGCCCTTCACACGATACTCAATACCCCAGACACAAACCCTTCCTTCAAAACATCCTTTATAATGACTCAAGTCCTCTGGCTGTTGAACATGAGACCTGTAAGCAAGGAGCTTGTACTGAATAATTAATTTTACCTTACAGCAGACCCCTGGACAGGTGAATCCCACCTGAAAAGTGCCACTGGCAGTCAGGGGTATATCCGTACATCTGGAACTTTTGCAAAATGGTGCATATAGGTGGGGGCTGAACACCCAGGAGCTGTATATCCAAGTCTCAGGTAGTTCATGCAGAAATGTGTCAAGGGTTCTTCTTCCAACAAAATCCCTCTACTAGCAATATAAACCAGGGCACATACTTAACAGATCATGTGGATGCTGTGTGTCACCAAGTGGAAGAAAACCGTTATCGTTCATCCTCCTTACCTCTGAAGATGTGGGTTTGCAGTAGCCAGCTCCAAACACTAGATTTTCTAACGACATACTCGATTGGTCTCCTGGTTCCAGGTTTCCCTTACCAAGCCACGAACCTTTCCCCGGACGAGCAAAGCTAAAAGAAGACAAATTGAGAAGAAAAAGAATCAGAGTAGCTTTGTTACAGAATATTGTCCCAGTGCTATTTCCTTCCTTAGAAAATGCTTGCAGTTTTGTTTTTGGTGGTGGTGTTTTTTACTTTTATTTCTTTCAAACTGACACAGTACATCCACACATTTCCCTTTCAAAAAGGAACATTGTCCCATATGCACTAGATGAAATGATGTGAATGGGATTTGCTTTCTTGGCATTCAGTCCAGTGGCCTGAGTGTTATCTTTCACTCAGTTCTTTCTCTGCTGTCTTACAGATCTTTTTTCCAGCGTAACATCTCAACCATACAACCTTTCCATCTGTCCACATAGATAATACTCTTGTCTGACTTCTCATCAGCTTGCATCTTGAGTGATGCAACATCTTTCTCTCCGACTTTAACCATATCACCCTTCCTCATTGAATTAAGCACAATCTCTGTTCACTATAAATGTACTTTACAGCTTCTCCCAATCTTTTTTACACATTGGAAGTTTAGTTCACACTTCTCATTGTCCCATGACGTAAGCTTCCAGCACCAAAATGACAAGACTTCAGCCCCAAAACTCCAGTTCTTTTTGCTGGGTGCAGTCCATTCATTTGGGATGTGTTCTCCCATGCCCATAAGCAACATGAATTCACTGTTACTCAAATTCTTCCTCAAAAACCTTATTTAAGCTTTAGTGATGAAGTCATTGCCTCTCAGTGCTGAGTATTACGGTCACAGTGCTCTCTTCTGAATCTATTGTTATGTCTCCTATCTTATAGCATGAACCCATTAAGAGTGGAACAACTTGTTTGGAGATTTCACAGTGTTGAGCCCACCAGAGGCCACAGCCAGGGCTCTTACTCTGGATTAATCTGAGCAAATGTCTACATCCCAGTTAATGATGGAGGTTGCCTTTATAGTCGCTGGAGGAGAATTGGCATTTCCAGCGTATGAGTCACCTTTTTTCTGAAGTAGTGATATCAAACAGGTCAGAAGAATTTCACCTTCGAAGTGCTTATTTCTTATTGTGGGCTATAAAGAGAGGCCAGGATGATTGCCTCATAAACAAATGAATTTAGGTGAGATAAACCCCACTGTTAGTCCCTGTGATAATGTTTGGTACATAAACTACATCAAGATTTCAAGAGAGAAATCAGGCTACTCATGGTGAATACAATGAGGCAATTTACTGAATCTAAATGGTGATGCAAGCAACCATAAGTGTTGTTAAAAAGCATGTAGGCAAAGGTGGAATTGAAATAATGAATTGCCAAGAAAAAACAAAAAAGACCTTTGCTGATCATACTCGGTGCAGGGGTGATGCCACTGAGTTTGTACTAGAGCTTTCTGTCTAGGATCATCATCAACAGGAACATGATGCCCATCCAGGTATCCCACACTACATGATACCCAGCAGATGGTGTCTCCTTGAAAGAACAAAAGCTTCTGAGATGGAGAGCACGAAAAACAATTCAAAACTACAATGTGTCAGAAGGCCCAAGGCAGTGCCATTTGTTCTGCAAAAACTTTCCAGTCTGAGGTCATTCCTCTAAATAGATGTGCATCACGTGGCCACATCAGCTCAGATCAGCCATAATTCATGAGTATCTATTCCTGAATCAGCTTTTAAAGACAGATAAGTGTCTTGGCTGCTGTATAGAAAGCTGTAAAAGAAGAAAGGATGCTTATGCTAAGGATACAAGTGAAAATACTTTGTCTTCTAGCAATAGTTTGCAGGTTACATCACAGGAAAAAGTTGAACTTTTCAAGGTAGCTTACTACAGTTTAGGTCCATAGGTGGCCACAATGCTTTGAGGTGCAAAGTATTGCAGGCATAGCACTACTTTTTATCACCCAAATAACCAGTGAGGTTCTGATATGCAGGGGAACTCAGTGATGTGTGCAGAAAAAGAATTTCAAGCCAAACTAGGAACTGGACCAGTTTCAGGAGATTAATCACAAATCCCTACCTGGCCTCTAAGTCAAACCTGTTGCTTGTTATATACCACCTACCATTCATATACTGACAAAGGGAAGATAGTGTAGAAGACTGAAGGCCTTAGCATATATCTAGCCTTGCTTATGTCTCTATAAAATTCCATGCTGCAAGAAATTTCCAGCTGGCTGGAATGAAGTATTTCCGTGTATTTCCTACCTGCAATGTTTAAGATAAAAATAAATAAATAAACTAAAGCAATTTCAAACAGCAAAGAGGAAAAAAAAATGCCCTGCATAATTTTAGCTGTTATTGGATGATGTTGTCTGCCCTGGTCTGCTGGAAAGGCTCAAGAAGTAGAAATAAAAAATGATTGCTGTGGTATCAGAGAGAGAAGCTTAAACAAATGTTGCCTGCAAACGAAAAACTCCTCATTTGAATATTAGCAAAGCTTTCAAAGGTTTTAAGGGGCAGAAAAGCACTTTTTAATGCCTTTTTCTTTTATTTATCTTTTGCTTTTACAGCGGAGAAGGGATTTTAATCTGTTGGTTTTATGGAAATTGATTTCACATAGAACCATAAAAAAAAAAACCTTTTTTGGGAAACCTGCCAAAATGTCATCTGTCTCTTGAGTGAAAGTTTAACCGGAAGGCTTACAAACTGCTGAGGTTCCCCTAATGCTTCCTGGAGTATATAATACTCAAAGACCATTTTTATTAAAAATAACATGTTAGTTTGCTACATCAAATTTTGTTTTCTGAATTTATATTTTCCCATGTTTTGCTGCAAACATGTTTATTTTTATGAATCTTGAACCCTGGTTATTTACATGTCCATTTGGACTATTTAACAGCATTGCTTTATTATCAACATTTACATCTTTGTCCTGTGTGTTAACTTTAGCTTTTATTTGTAGTCAGGACAAAGAAAATCAAAAGAAGTAATATATGCATGTCCAAAAGAATGGAGATGTCTACAGAATTATTAATATTTTCAGTGGAAAAAAACCCCACTTTTTAATTGCTTTTTATTTTTGAGCTGCTTTTCTGATGACTTTTTCGGAGCGATGTCTTCATCTTTCAGAGGAGTCTCATAGTTCTTACAACAGCCATCCATAGACACAAACTATAGAAAGCTGCCTTGAAAAGTCCAGCTTTTTCCTGTAGTGTAACCTGGAAGATACCAGTAATCAAAACTGGAGAAAATTTTCTGACTTAGAGGTTAAATTTAGGGAATTATTTCCAGCAGTCATTGTTATCGCCTATGAATTTTTGTACGTGCCTTTTTGATTTGTACTTTCAGCCTCTGTGACATCTTTTGGAATGAACTGTGCGTTGTAATGTGTGCTGCACTTTCTGTTTATTTTTAAACCTGCTGGTGGAAAATTGAATGTGGCACCTCTTAGTTCTTGTATGGCACAAAATATTAAATAATCCTTCTCTGTTTTTTATCTTCTGTGGACAATTCTCTAACATATAAATGAGATGACAGTCCTTTAGCATACAAACCAGATTGGCCTTGATAAATGTTAATTAAGATGTGATACTGAGATAATTCAGAATAAATGGTTTTTTACAGTTTAATAAAACATAGTATTCCCTTTGAGAATAAACTACTCCAAATCAAATAACTTTTTTTAAATTGTCATTCCCCTTTTTTCCAAGACGTTTTGTTTTGTTTTGTTTTGTTTTGTTTTGTCTTGTAAAAAATATACAACATGAAGAATTACGACACAAGTCACTCTTAACACCCAGTGAACTTGTTTCCCAGCCCATCTTGAGAAGTGACTGCAGGTTCCCATCCCTAGCCAACCCCCATTTATATATTGAGCTTGACGTCTATGGTATAGAATATTCCATTGGTCATTCCATTTTTTTACCTATGCTGCTTCTCAGCTTCTATGGGAAGCTGAAAAAAGTCCTTGAGTGGTATAAACATCCCCTAGCAACTACTAAAACAATATGAGTTATTGTCATTGTTTTCATACCAAATCTGGAACATCACAACTACTAGAAAAAAAATTAACTCTGTCCCAGCTGAAACCAAGACAAGAGGGAAAATAACTCATGAACTATACTACCCAGGCTTACATCTGCAGCAATTTCAGATATAAGCTGTCCATAAGTAGATGTCAGCTACACTTACAATTGTGGGAAAATTTACCTGAATAGTCTGCACCCAGATTCAGGGTGCACAGAGTAGTACAGCATGTGTATCACATATATCTGTCATGTTTTTGGGGAACAGGAGGAAGTCTCAGAATAAGAGAATCAAAATGAGAGAAAATTGCTCAGGAATGGCCAGGGTTGACCTGATTCCTCAGTGCAGTGGAGAACTAGGTCAGAGCTGAAACCTTTAAATACCCTGCATCCCTTTGATGCTGTTTCCTTTTCCAAGAGCAGGATAAGCTCATGGCACTGAAAAATTCAGCATCTGTGTCTTGGTTTCTCCACCTGCAAAATTTGTATATTATTTCCCCATCTTGGTTGCCACTGAAATTTCTTGTCTATCATAAAATGATTTGGATGTGGGCAATTAAGACGTCAACATAAACAATTAATATCCTGAAGTCTATTTTGTTTTTTTTCATGTAGACATATGTACGGAAGTGAGGAAGAGAACAGAAAGTTGAGGAGAATCCAGAAAGCTGAGGAAATTAAACTCTTTTCTTGTGCAAACAAGAGAAAACAGGTTTGCCAGCTTCCTGTGCTGAAGGAACTTGCTTATCTGCAACAATTTAAGTCTTGCATTTTCTTTTTTTTTTTGTAGATTTTTTGTGTGTTTTGATTGTTTTTGCTTCAGATTGATAATCCTTTCAGCTAAAGCCCAAGAGCCAAACTAAGACTGCAGATGCAGTGGCCATCAAGTGAGCCTGGATCCTGCACAGTCCTTGGCTTTGGCGGGGACCAGATTGTACAGACAGTAGCAGTCTGGTGCTGAAACACAGCTTTACATTTCCAGAAAGCTTTCGGGGAAGAAAGTATATATCATCTGAAGTCACTGGGTAAAATTTGAGTAGAAGACATTCCAACCAGATCCGATTCTCATGCTGTTTAACAGGAAATGCAACATATAGGGCATTGTTTTCAGTGTGGGGTAGTATGTGAGTGTGTGAAATGATTTATTGGGGTACTTTTTCAGGGATTATTTTTGAGCTGTATTTTTGCTTATAAAGAGTAGCATATGCTAACTCCTCCAGGGAAAGAGGGGTGCAAAGGTCTATGGAATTAATGAAGCAGGTAACCATGTTTCTTGCTGTTTTGCTGCCTAAATGAGTCCAATATAAGACAGGTAGTGAGCCTGCAGCATGTCTGAGACTAAGCAGACCTGTACAACATAGACACAGATGTATCCCTTTGGGAAAAGCAGAAATATTTCTTGAAGCCCTAACTATCCTGGAGCAAAGCACCTTTTCTAATAGCTGATGCCGGGCTAGTAAATGCTGGTTCCACTTACAGACTGGGCCAGTTGTGAAGCCAGTGACAGAGAGTAGTGAGTGCCTCAGGCCAGAAACCAAACTGATCTATACAAAACAGAAAACTGGAGTCCAAAAGCCCTAACTCTTCTTCACCTTCGCCCTGCAATTATCTACTCACAGTTAGCCTCTGGAGCATAGGTAACAGAACAACAATAGGTGTTTAAGTAGTTTGTAGAGACTAGTGCATTCAGCAGGGGAGTACTCTCAAGCTTGAACATCTTTCACTTTTTCTGTTCATTTTTTGACAGACTTTCTGGGATCAACTTCTGTCATCCAGGCTAAAATGAGGGTAATAGAGGCAAGCCCTTTGCTTTCCAAAGAGAACCGTCACTTCTGTGATGTTAAGAGAGACGTGCCAGCCAACTCCTGCTCTAGATTCTCCTCTATTTCTCACTCGTCCCGAAAGTCTGAAAATACAGCTCCAGGATCTGCAGCTGCAAAAAGCATTCCCTGCAGACACCATTGCCCTGCTCAGTGGCTGTCACCATGGGAGAACAAGGGACTTGAGGTCTGCAGCAGCACAGCTCCAGCCCTGTTGCAAGCAATAGTGTGACAATGGTCTTGAGCAGTCCAGCTTCCCCCGCCACTTCTGTGGTGCTTTTCAGAGAATTCAAAAGGTCAACATGAGAATTTTTAACCAAGCTCTGTCTCAGTGCTCTGTAAGGACAAGTCAAAGCCACACAGCTCCTTCCCTGCTGCTCAGAATCCCCTCACTCAGAGGCATGCAGCTGCCTGAGAAGCCAAGAGAGGAGGTGATCCAAGGACTAAAGCATCCCACTGTGCTTCTGATCTTCCCACAATTAGAACAAATGCGATTGCTGTAGAGACAATAGCGCTGGAGGTAAGTTGTCTGCAAGCCTGCCTTGCTACCCAGCCTCTCAACTCCTTGGTAAATGTATAAAGCCATTAGCAACTGCCATGAATCAGGACCCCATTAAAAAGCTGAGGAAGAGGATCAATGCTTCAACCCAGAATCCTGCAAAGGATCCAAGATACGTGAATTTCACTCACTCTCAGTTTGGTAAGAGGTGAGGGCTTCAAAGTATCAAACCTAATGTAATATTTATTCTGTAAGAACTATTAACCAGGAGAAAGATCGGTATCAAAACGTTCACTTGTCAAAAACACAGGAAGTAATGGAGGCACCCTGACAAGGTTTGCCCAACAGGAGCTATTTGTGGGTGTACATTATCCTTTGGGGAAAGGCCTGAATCAGTCTTGCTGGTTGCTCTACTGTTTTCACTGTTTAAGTAAAGGCAACAGGGAAGAACTTTGGGGAAGAGTATCTAATTTGCCAACAGAGCTAACAAAATATGAAAAGCTGGGTCCACAGGGCATGTGTGAACAGATAGCTCTGCTTCAGGCAAAGGTGGTTTCCAAGACAACTTCAGGAAACCAGTGAAAGCCAATTTTACATAATGTGTGATCTTTATTTTCAGGGCAGGTCTAGAACTTCTGCTGTTGTTTTACATTTAAATGCATACATATGTGTAGAAATAACATGTATAAACACATAAAGTATGTACTATGATGGGATAGTTCAAGGTAGCAAGTTAAATACTGCATAGATACTTTTCCCAATTTAACTGCTTAGCATTTATTTTTACTATAATATGACCAAAAAAAAAAAAGACGTTCCAGTCATTCAGGTTCCATTGTGTTACAAAAATAAAGATCTGATTTTACACTCCAGTGATACGTGATAAGCAGGAAAGCTCTGAGCTGTGAGAAAAATAAGTTTTAGTTGGCTGGTTTGGTTTTAAAACGCTTGGAAGTGGCATTTCCTTTATCTTCACCCTTATTTATATCATGATATAAAAGGTCTGGGTTTTGAATATTTATCAAGAAGATAATTCCTCAATATCACACTTTAAAATTATTTTACTGGCCTAAGCAAATGAGACTCTATATTGTGTTGTCAAAATTCTTCATTCCACTGCATTAAGTAAAAATATTGTATACCTCATAAATGTTCATAACATCATATTTTAAAAGCTATAATAATCTGGCTATGTTGTTTGTCATTCGATTTATGCCCAATAACAGTAACAATTCTTTGCAGCCCCATTCATTAGATTGGAACAAAGCACTGGAACCAGTGATTAAGTCTGGTAATTGTTGCTCTTTCATCCTTTTACATAGTAGAACAATAGGCAAATTATCTTAGCAAAATTATCTGGTTATAAGTTTGTTACAATCTTATTCACTATTTAAAATGTCAACACATAGCAGAACAGAGATAGAGCAGTTGTCTGTATCTCAGCAGCATAAGAAAAGATAGATATGCCACTCTGGTCTACTAATACATCTCACATCACTGTCACAACTCAGGCTCTTACAGTCTGAATTCATTCTATGGCATCATGTACAACCAGTGCCGTTATACAAATGGAGAACTGAAGCAAAGGCGTATTAAGTCAAAACACGAAACCTGAAAAAAAAAGGGTCTACAGATTCATCTTGTCTTTTTGACACAGTGCTCTTTGCACAATATTTGCCAAACTTAAGAGTATTCTGGTAAATAGCAAGGAGTAAGGGAAGCTGAATATCTCCAAATGCTGCATTTGGCTTCAGGACCAAAGGAGTTCCCTCCCTCTCAGAACTCTATCTCACACGACAACGAGATTGGACACAAACTAAATTACCAGAAGGACCTTTGCTTCCCCTCATCTGCTCTAAATATTAAAGGATATTGACCTCCACCCCTGTTTTATTTGAAGAAGTTCTGAATTATTTTCTTGCCATTACAAATCAGATAAAATAAATCACACCTAGACACCACGGCAGCTAGTATTATACGGCTGCACGGTTAAATCAGATGATGCTACAAAGGGAAAATTCAGCACAGCCTTATCCAGCACTGACTCATGCATTCCTCCTTCTAGTCATGTTATGAGTTATGCTAATGCACAGAGGCCACAGATGAGATTAGAGTCCAACTGTCGTAAATGATTTGCAAAACAACAGGAGGAAAAAAACATAAATGCTCTTAACTGCTTTTAGGCTAAAGAGGAAAAACGGTCAAGAGGAAGAGAATTTTCATTTTCTTCATATTACAGATGGGGAATAGGGAGATAAAGACTAATAAAAAGCCTCCTCCCAAATATTTTGCTAGTTTTTGTTCACCCCCCAAGTACAGGAAACCCCGCAAGAAGTATCCCCCAAGTAGTTTATCAAGGGAAAGGACCAGTGTGAGAGGCTGGCTCTAAACCCCAATCTCCAGAATCCTAGCTCAGGACCTAAACATTTTAAATTAAATTATGCTGTTTCTCCTATACAACAAACAAATGAACCCAGAAGAGAAATCTCCTCTGCCTTTCAACTGACATTTCTGTGTCCTTTACCTGATCAGAGGCTGGTGTAACGCTACCAGGGACGCGTGCACCGTGACGGATATCACTGACAGGTGGAAATAGTCAAACATGACAGGAACATGGTGGTGCAGACCTCTCCGGGGGTGAAAGTGAAGACACAGTGTGCGGCTGCTGATCATGGGGATCGCTGGGACATCTCTCAGCCTGCAAGAGAAAGAGGTTTAGAAGGGTTTGTGAAAGTTTGAGTTGTCACAGCCTGCAACACGCTACAGGCAGCAGACTGGGAGATGGCTTGAGGTGAATTTTTATCACTTCCCAGCTTCTTACGGGTCTACATAACTGATGAGCATCTTGTGTTGTACTTGTGCCAAGCAGAAATAAATATAATTATAAATAAATAATATAAATATCAGTATATAAATATAAATAACATAAAGATACATACACATGTACATACAGAAATAAATAACAGATGTATAGATAGCTATAAATATACAGTATAAAAGAAAACTAGATGTGATGTAATTCCAGTTTCCCCTGGTTACTGTCATTTATGTTCACCTATGTACTAGTTCTGGGGACATCAGGAACTAAGTATCAGAAGGAAATGAGTTTAGCAAACTGCTCAGCCTATTTGAGGACAGCTCACTACTTGTGATTTTCAGTCTAAGAACAATCAACTAAGGCAATCTGTGACAGTCAGAAGCAGTCCTGTGTCAGAGAGCTGAAAATATTCAGAGTACCTTTCTAGAGAGCTGATTTGATGAAAAAAACTTTTTCCAAGAGGCCAAAAATCCCCAAAAAAACCCAAAACCAAAAAATTAAAAAAAAAAAAAAAAAAGACTAGGTGAAGTAACTGCAGAGAAATTACACAAGTTCGACTGGTGGCCTGGCTACTCCTCTTCCCAGTAAATGCAAACCAAGACTTCAATTTAAAGTTTGATTATAACTATTCCAGAATAACTTTCCTAGTGTGCAGTCAACCACATGACACCTGAGTCACCTACAGGGCAGGTGACTGTACTGTAAACCTGGAGCATTCCTAACGACATCCCCCAGTGCAAGCAAAACTAAAGAAGCATTCTTTTCACAGAATCATGGAATTGCCATAGTTGGAAGAAACCTCGAGAGATCATCTAGTCCAACTCTCCTGCTAAAGCAGGATTGCTCAGGGCCCATCACTCAGGACTGCATCTAGGTAGGGCTTGAAGATCTCTGGAGAAGGGGACTCCACACCCTCCCTGGGCAGCCTGTTCCAGGGTTCTGTCACCCTCACCCTAAACAAGTTTTTTCTCATACTTGAATGGAACTTCCTGTGTTCCAGCTTGTAACTCTTGCCCCTCGTCCCATCACTGAGAACCACTGAGAAGACTCCAGTTCCATCCTTCTTCAACCCATCATTTTACAGTATTAAAGACCCTTCTGAACCCAACTGTTTCTCAGAACTAAGAAAACCTATGATAACATGGTTGAGTGTGGTGCATACTCTTTGTCCCAAGAAGTGTTTCAATGAGATTTGTAGAATATCCTTTTATAAAAATCACTGGTTTTGTATATAGGAAATAGGATTAATCATTCATATGATAACAGAAATTATATGCATGTGTTAGAACACAATTTCATAACTTGAAAGCTTTAGCTCTTTTTATCCTTGGTTATCACTTAATGTTTGCTGCTTCTCTCTTCTAGACCCATCAGTATCACAGCTGTCTGATGGTCCAGTCCTGCCTTTTCTGTGATTCAGAGAGAATGAATAATGTCTGTGATCACAATTTTTGCTATGTCTCAGGAAGGGATGCTACTCTCACTTCATCTAAGATTATGGAATCAAATCCAGTAGGAAGCAAAGTCAATGGGAAGACTCTTTCTTCCTAAAATACAGAGACAGCTTTGGGTCTTATACAAAAGTGCTTGGCACATTCTTAGACTTCAGCCAGAAAATACTTCATTGTCTCCTGAGATAAATGCATTCCTGAACTACAGCCCCTGCTCACATGGAGGTCAGTGATGATATTCCCATTAGCTTTAACAGCAGCAGAGATAGAGCAAGATGTAACACCTTTGAAAACCTCACACTTACAGGAGAAAAAATGTTGTTCCTTTAAAGAAGATTATCAGGTGCACTCTTCAAACACAGGAAGGAGAAACAGAAGAACTTCAACGCTGAGGCAAAGGAAAGACTTACCAAAGCTAACTCTTTTACCGAAGGGCTCTCACTTCATTAAAGTAATTTACCAATTGGAACAAACCCCTTCATTTCCAACTGAGTTTTAAAACAACACTTACTGTTGTTCGCTATCAGTGAAGTGCAGGTCCAACTTGAGCTGAAAATCTGCTTCACTCAATGCATCTTCCACCTACAAAAAGAGAAAGGCGAGGTTACCTTTAGTAGTTGGCACCTAAAACACAGGAGGCAAAAGTGGATGGGTTTGATGAAAGTCTAAAATATGCAGCCACAGAAGCACCCTGCCACAGTGGTGGAAAAGAGCAAATGAGACAGCAAGTCTAGGTAATTGTTGAAGGAGTCAGAAGGAACCAGAGAAGTCAGAGGTGTTATCTGCCTCTCTGTCCTGTCACATAATAATAATGAAAAAATAATAATCACTCCATATAAGAGTAACCAGAGTGCGTAGAGCATTCTCTTTGCACATGAGGAGCCAGTGGAGTATCTCTGAAGGGCAGCTCCTTTCCTCCCTGCATGAGTATTTGCTTGGGTTCTCTTGTCAGCTGAAGGAGAACGAGGACTAGGGCATTCTTGCCTGAGAAATAGCCATGAATCCTTCTGGTTATATGCCTGTAATTAATGCAATGTTCAAAATTTACAGCTTAAACCAATCAGAAATGGCTCAAATGATTCTGACAATTTCTGGTTCTTCACCATTAGTGTTTTCGTTTGTTTCTCAGCAAATTGAGGCTTTCCTGCCTCCCAGTCTCTCTTTCTGGTCTTTGACATATTCATGGAGGAAGTTCATCATTGATTCTCATCTAGACCATGCAAAATTCAAATGCTTTTGTTGTTTTTAAAGCTTCAATTAATGAAAGTTTAGCTGTTCACTTTGTTGCAGGGTGCTGAGTGTGGTAGGATACCACATGGTAGGATTCAGTTTGCCTTATACACTGAAGATATCACATGTGACCACAGGCTGACTGATGAGTACCTTCATCTAATGGGTTTCACTGACAAGGTTACCCTTCTTTTATTGTCAATGAAATATTTTCATTGGATTTTCTGAAATGGTACATGAAGAGAGCTGTCATATCATTACCTTCACCTGGACAGAACTACATTGGGTAAAGCATCCCAGCTTGGCACATTTAAAGCAACCATAATAAATGGAAATTATATAATTTAGAATGAAACAATGAAGCCGCCCAGCATTTTCTCCTTCACTCCTTTGAAATGTCTTTTCTTCCCCAGCAATGGTTTAGTAGAATAAAAAAAAAAACCAAAACCCTTTCATTTCTATCAACCTAAATGGAAGTATGAACAAAAGGATAATTCATTTCATTACTAAAATGCTCTTTTTCTGTGATTGTAAACATCCTTTACTGTATACCAGAGTACAGCAGGAGATGCACAGGAATGCAGGTGGAAAAACAGAGTTGTTCACTGGGATAGGGTATTATAAATTCAACTTCTTTTTACACATTTTTTGCCACAAAAAGGCAGGGTGAGACATTGAGATTCTGCCTTTTGTCAGTGGAAAGCATCAAGCAGAAGCATAGAGGGAGCTGAGTCATCCCAAGATGCACATCTGAAAATGACGAGTAATTCCTGTTGGTGTCTGTCTCTTTCCATTGACAATAGAGAGACCCTAGAGAAATACATTGGTCTAGATACACTTGAGTTTTAGAAAGCTTGAGTTAGGCAAGATGAATTCTACTTTCTCCAGCGGAGTAGCGCCTTCATAACTGCAGACTATATCAAAAATGCACTGAAGGCAATGGCAGAGGAACTTCCAAAGGTGAAACTCCAGCTACAGTGTGCCTTTTTCTGTTAAAGCAAGAAAATTTATAGTCAAGAATCAATTGTGTTTTGACAAAATTATCAAAGATGTAAAATTTAAATCCTTCTGAAGTAATATGGCATTTCTTCTAATGACCACAGTCATAGAGATGTGAGGAGAAAATTCCAGCTTTTGTTTACTGAAAATGTGCTTTATCTTTTGTGTTTATCTCAAAACACTTAGAAGTATGTCTTTCAGAAAAAAGAAAAAAAAAAAAAAGAGCTGTTCATGAGTTGTTGTCACTAAAAATCATGGTTGTTGGCAGTTGCAAAGGAAGTAATCATTATTGAAGCTACAGTCTGAATTTAAACTAGGAATTCAACTCAAGTATAGTGCTTCAGACAAAGCAAACCTCATCCTCCAATAGAGGGAATGAAATTTTGGGTCTGTGCCTAATCCTGCCGAGCACCTGCAACTGTCACGGAAATCTGAGTCTGTGTTTAAAAGAAGTTCAACAGGGAGTGACACTAGCTCAAAACACCTTGAGGCAACGAGCAGATGTGCGAGAGACTTGGAGATATTCATCACCACATGGGGTCGTGCATTAAGGTGCAAGCATAGGATATTTTTAATCTCCAAACTGTATTGAAATCAGACTGCTCAACATATTGCAAAAAGCATGCATAAAATCAAATCACAGTTCTCACTGGAGAGTTTATGTATTTTCTTTGTATAGTGGAAATGTAAATATTAAGACAAGAAAAAATTGGACAGTTGTTCAAAAATCACTGAACTTTTCACAAGAAAATATCATTAAAAGACTTATACATGGGTTGAGACACAACAGAATTACATACAGTAATTACATGATAAAAATTACTATGTAGCTTTGGTACCTGCTGAACTTTCCTGTGTTTTATTTCCACTTGTTAGAAACACAGGTGTATAAGATCCTTTAACGGGGAAAAAATGAAGTGGCCAGAAGAGGCACTGAACTTTCTATCATTCCTCAGTCTCATGTATGAAATATTATTGTCCTTAAATGAAATAATGACAGCGTATTTTAGCTCTACTAGGATTATTATGGTGTTTTCCACAGTTCTTATTTACAAACTGTACAATTTTCCAAAAGTTTGACAATCAGATTTTTTTTCCCCCTAAAGAAAAGCTTTAATATTTCATACTAACATACTTAAGAAATTAGCCTGAAAATTTCCTCTAGAGTATAATCAGTTCTTGACTGACTAAATTGAGCAACGTACTCCCAGATACTCTGTAAAGTGCCTTTTATAAAGTTTTTGACCTTTCAGTTGTGTTAATGTTCAAACGTTAATGTTAAAATCACAACTCATGAAACAAAAAATAAAGATCTGTGTGAAAATACATTCCTACTAAACAAAGATTATTATTCTGTTCTGTAATATTCCATCCACCCAAATAAAAGTAAATGAAATTCAGCATGTCTGACCTTTGGGAAATATTATTGCTTTTTACATTCTGATCTCACCTCCACCCAAAAATAAAAAAAAAAGAACAGATAGTTCTGAGCAGAAATTTTGAAAACTTTCTTTGAAATAGTACATGCATTTCATTCTTTCCCCCCAAGTAAAATTAATTTTGTCATTTCTGATTTGATTCATTCTTCATTGCTTGCAACAGTTTAATATTACTCTACATTTGCTTCTAACATTATCTTGTGTCTTGTGGAAGGTAAAGGCTGCAAGCTCAGTATCTTGTTCTCTGTTGCTGGGATATGCCTACATTTCCACTAGTGCTCTCCCCTTGGGCCTCAAAGCTTGTGAAAAAAGAGCCCCATATTCATCTATGAGAAAATAAAATTACCCAGAAGGTTCTGTCAAGGATTCAGGCTGCTTTCAAACCTCCAC
This sequence comes from Nycticryphes semicollaris, assembly GCA_013400055.1. Classification (NCBI taxonomy): domain Eukaryota; kingdom Metazoa; phylum Chordata; class Aves; order Charadriiformes; family Rostratulidae; genus Nycticryphes; species Nycticryphes semicollaris. Next base: position 235,206 of record VXBJ01008167.1, read on the forward strand.
CTCTCTTGCCAAAAGGCCACAGTGATAGGAAAATGAATTTTATTAAACACTGTTTGGAATCTATGCAATAGAAAGTATTTGTACCCAAAACCTTAAAAATATTTATACGATAAAAGTTTATGCAAAGCAAAGTACTCCAATTGCTGTTGAACTGACCTGGAATCAAGTGTATCAACTCTGTTTTGAATTCTATTTTTTTTTTTTCAGATTTACATTTATATGTTTGGTTTAGTTTTTAAGAGCTGCAATAATAGTTATAATTGAAGTTTCCATAATACTTCCATAATATTTATCCCTTTAGGCAGAATGTCAGACTGAATGATCCAGATGTCCCATCTCACTTAAATTTCTCTGGAAAGTACAAAATCTAATATACTGTGCCATCCCAGCATGCCTCACACTGTCCTCTCCCTGCTACTAAATTGTCCCTGTATGGAGCCAGCAAGCAAGGAGACAGGCAAGTTACCTGTTTTATTGCTTGATAAAAGAGGCAGAGCTCCTTCTTCAATAAGAACGGGAGGAAAAGCTTATGAAAATAAATTAGACTTCTTTGTAACCCTAAAGGCTGCCTCAGTCCTGCAATATTGTTCCCTATGAATTCAAAGAATGCTGTATTCTGGGATAATATAGAAAAAGGCATCTAATAAAGCAGAGAGTTTTAGAGCATACGTTATACGGTCAAAGGGACGCTCAGTGTCACTTCTAGGTGGACAATCGAGGTTTCTCCCATTTAATGCCAGACAAAAAAAAAAGATGCATTTCCATATTTAAGCCTGTCTAGGATTATGCAAGAGGAAGGGGGAAAAATAAAATGAAAAAAAAAAAAAAAAGAAAGAAAAAGAAAGAAAAAGAAAAAGAAAAAAGGAAAAAGAAAAAAGAAAAAAGAAACCAGTAGCAAATAATCTAATCTGGATTGGTGACTGGGTTTTGTTGTTCGCGGATTTTTTGAGCCTAGCTCAGAAAATTATCTCATCAACAAAACTACCTTAGAACCATGAGGAGAAACCACAATGCTCACTTGCTATAATACTTGATAATTCCAGCTCTGACAACAGAAACTACATGGAGCATGCAAACTCAGCACTTCCATTACCCACTCTGGGTCACACCAACCCCATGCAGCACCACAGGCTTGGGGCAGGGTGGCTGGAGCTGCCTGGCAGAAAAGGACCTGGGGGTGTTGGTCAACTATTGGTTGAACATGGTCCAGCATTGTGCCCAGGTGGCCAAGAAGCCCAACAGCATCCTGGTCTGTAACAGAAACTGCGTGGTGAATAAGACTCGGGAAGTACTTGGCACTGGTGAGGCCCCATCTCGAGTGCTGTGTCCAGTTTTGGGCCCCTTACCACAAAAAAGGCATTGAGGTGCTGGAGAGAGACCAGAGAAGGGAAACAAAGCTGGTGAGGGGTCTGGAGAGTAAGTCTTACGAGAAGCAGCTGGAGGGAGCTGGGGTTGTTCACCCTGGAAAAAAGAAGGCCAAGGGGAGACCTTCTTGCTCTCTACAACTACCTGAAAGGAGAATGTAAAGACATTGGAGTCAGTCTATTCTCACAAGTAACAAGTGATAGGACAAGAGGAAATGGCTTCAAGTTACACCAAGAGAGATTCAGATTGTATATTCAGAAAATTTTTTACACTGAAAGGGTTATTGCACATTGAAAGTGTTTGAGGCACCAACCCTGGAGGTATTTAAAAGACAGGTAGCTATAGCACTTAGTGACATGGTTTAGTGATGTTGTTTGGTTTTTTTTTTTATCAGAGTTAGGCTGACAGTTGGACTAGATGATCTTAGAGGTCCCTTCTAGTCTAGACTATTCCATAACTGTAACTTTCTTGTCTATTTATCACAACTTCCATTTACAGACAAAGCGGTGAACAGATCCTTTACCCTCAACCAGAAAAACACAGACAACTGGCATGAAAAGGATTTGCATCAGTTGTGTGTTAAATAAGTTAAGAAGAGCTGAACAGAGATCATATTTAAAATGCTTTACAAATCTGTAGGTGTTTTGCCAATGTCACATTGCAAGGATCTCATCCAACACATGGGATGACACGACAGAGATGCAAAACCATCTCTGAACAATATTTGTGGACACAGTAGGTTTTTTCCAAGCATGATGCCCAGTGGAGGGGCAGAGTTTGGTCTCTCTCATATTTCTGTCAAATTTTTAAAGCTGTTATGGACAAGATCAAAGTGGGCCTGAGAGCATTAAGCAGAAACCAGTGAATTTTTGAATCTGCTCAATGCAAAAAAACTTTTACGGACTTTTATTTCTTGCATTCTTGCATTTCTTGATTCTTTAGAGTTTCTTCAGCAACTCATCTGGGACCAACAGACCTGTTTACCCTCTTCTTCTACACCCCTGAAAACCCAGAACGACTTCACCACACAGAGATAAAGGAGTTTTGAAAGAGTCCAAACCCATTCTGTATGCGGCTTTTGGGCAGCTGTCCTTTTCCCAAGTGTTCTCCTATGAAAAGACAAGGGCGATGCACACAGACCATGGAGAGTCAGAACACGGTTTAGCTGTGAGGAATCTTGTGGGATTTCTATTTATTTATTTAATTTTTTATTCATTTAGTAAGGTGCAAAACTTTCCTGAATATTAATGAACAAATCGTCAGAAATCATCCCAGCTCAACTCAGCGGAAACTGCTCTAATTTGAGGGGAGGGAATTTTAATCAGAGATGTTCCACTGAGAAAGGATAAAATTAATATTCAATTAAGCATGTTGAAACATTTCCTTAACGAATATTGATAAACTTGCTTTTAGTAACTTTTTAATATAAGCAAAACCCAACAATTCTAGGGAGGAATAAACAGATGACACTATGTTAAAAAACAACCCCACACCCTAAACCAAACCAAAGCACAAAGAAAAAGGTGGGAGGGAAAAGGAAATATGTGAAATGAGCTTAATTTGGGTTCTCCAGCTGTTTTAATTTAGATCTTGGCTTATCTTTAGATAAGACATGCATATATAGGTAGAAATCAGGCAAAACAGAAATTTGAGATTTCGTTGTGCTCCAAGTCAAAGTTATATAGGGAAGGACAGGTGAGAATCTCTGGCCCCAAGTTCAACACATTGCATTTGATTCACACTGGTTGTATAATTAAATTTGATGGCATACTAATTTTGCAAAAACAGCTAATGTCACAGAATCGTGACATTGTCTAAGGTTGGAAGGGACCCTCAGGATCATCGAGTCCAACCCTCAACCTGAGACTGCCAAAACTGCCACTAAACAATATCCCTCAGCACCACATCTACCTGTTTTCTAAATATTTCCTGGGATGGTGATTCAACCACTTTCCTGAGCGTGTGTCTCTGTACAAATGGAAAGCAAAGGGGTCATACATGGACTATAGGATGGCTAACCTCCAGCACATCTACCATGCACTCCTGCAACCAGGACTGATGGAAGGAGAGTGTAGGAAAAAACAGCCATAAGGAGAGAGAAGGAGAAGATAGAAGTAATACATGGTAGGATTAGAAGCTGGTCATATCAAGTTGCAGATTATTCCTGGTTTTCTCAGGTGAGGTTGATCTACGTAGATACGCAGAATGAGTGCACGAGTGCACCAATGACAATTGTGGTTGATGCCTTTGAATTTCTGATATACTGATTTACCAGCATATGTCAACATTTTATTCCACTGGAAAGCCAAGGTGTAAGCTACCCTTCATAACAGGCACAGTGCATAGGGTCTATCTGACCTAACACAGATGCTCACAGTGTTGGCATTTACAAATAAATAAATCACCTTAGGCACCCTTGTCAGCATAGGTAATGATGGGTACAGGATAGTCAATCTCCTTCTAATGCAGATGCTGGTAGTTGGTCAGATAAATCATGCCTTTACCTCCACCAGCTACATTGGTGAGACCTGTGACAGCACAGAGACCCCAAGACAACTTCTGAAAGGAGACATCTGTGCAATGGACATCTGAAGTTAGGTAAAAGGAATCCCAGCCGTCCTATTTTTTATGTGCATTCCAAGACAACTCACCCTTTCTCCATCCAGAAGCAGGTGCACTCTGAAGTTCATTGATTCATTAAGAATGATCTCTTCGTTTCTGTACAAAATCTGAAATATTCTGCTGTAAACGTTGTTTTCATGAACACAGGCTGAGCAAAGGCTGGCATCACCTGCACAAAACACAGACAGACTCCTGGTGTGATTTCGGCAGGGAGGTTATTTTTTCTCCTACACTTTCACTTCAGGATTATCTACGCCAGTATTATTAGTACTTGTAATTAAACACTTGCATTCTCAATAATTAACAGTAACAGAGCAGATTGTTATGTCGGTTGCAGTTTCCCAAACATGGTATTTAAAGAAAATAAATATTAAACCGTAGGCAGGCTGGATTTCAAAGTGGGAAGAGCTGACCCTGTGACAGCAATTATACTATTAACTTTATTTCTAAAAACAGCTAAAGCATCAAATATCTTCTAGGGAGGTTTACTACCCAGCACCATGAGGATTGTGAGTGTTCACCTGTGAAATTTCATCTTTTATCTGCAATGGGTATCTTTCAGAAGAGGGCATTTTCTTGTCATCTCTGGTGCACCCAGAAGCTACTAACTGAGAGGGGAGGACAACAGTAAATACCACATATCAAAAGTAGAACCTGGAAGTGCAGAGGCATCTTAAATTAAAATACAGAAAAAGTAGCCATTTTTTCAGGTTGCCAAAAGTCCTGTGTAATCCTTCAGGCCCTTGACCCATGTGAGAGCTGCCATTTTCATTCATCTAATGAAAAACATGTAGATTGAGGCAAATTTTTGCTTGAAATCCACTGCTTATTGAGTAATTCTTCTTTCACCAACAGGAAAGCAGTGTGACTTGCTTATATATACAAAGACACACTGAAGACAACGACATTTACAATTAATTCCTTCTAGAGGAGTTTGCACTGCCTGTGTGACTATTTAATTAACAACTGGGCATCAGAGTTAGGCACTTTCAAGATGTATTTTGGCTATTAATCAGAATCCCCTGCTAATTCTAATTCCGCAGCTGCTAAGCAACAACTTCTTAAAAATTTTACTCAGAGTCAGTTTTGTTTCTTTCCAGCATTCAGTGCTGCAGGAATCTGAGCTTTCAAAATACCGCTTTTTAGCAAATGGTATTTTGGAACTCTTCTAACAAGATGTGCTTAAAAAAGGTGCACCAGATTCAGTCCTTCAGAAAGAGACAGATCTGTGATCATCATCAAGAAGGCAAGAGGCACATGCTTTTTACAAAGAATAACAGCTTTTCAGAAGGTACTTCCAGGAATTTGGGCCTTTGCAGAATTGTTTTGAGTCCATGAGCTGTAGTAAGATAAAAGTCCAGTCAGAAAGCCTTAGGGACTGCTATTTTTTTAAAAGTTTGAAATCGGGACAGGTCTATTCTGCTGTGCTAAAGCTACTGATTTGTTTTTCAGTGCAAGAATCATACATAATTTGCAATCAGAAGTCAGTGAGTTGAGACGACAGAAGACTAAAGATTTCCTGAGGTAAGGTTTGTTTAGAGGGAAAAAAATGGAGGGGAAAGGGAGAGGGAGAGGGGAACATTTCAAGCACTAAAGACCCCGGTAGACAAATGAATGGAACTTTGTCATTCTAATGATTAGTTTTTGTGGTGTCAGTCTGCTGGAACTGAAATAGTGCAAATGAAAAAAGAAATCTTTTCAATAAAAACTCACACAGGGCAGAGGGAAGAGTTGATCAAAAAAACCAGTAAGACCAATAAGAATTGAGCTCATTAATTAGCAGAATCATAGGGCTGTCATCTAGACTGCATTCAAATCATTTTCCTGTTACTGACTTTTACCAAGCACATCCAGGAATAGCCTAAAGTGTTTGACCCCGCTACAGTCTTCCCATCACACACCCTGCACAAGTTATGCATAAGTCCAGGCAGCCTAGAAAAGTACGCATTTATTTCCTTGTGCTACACCAGTTAGGCTAGAACGTTTCAGCCTGACTAGCTCTTCAAAAGCATGCAGTCATATTTATTTTAATTTAAACCTCATCGTATTAGAGGCACAGCAAAAATCGTATTAGATGTATAATGCATTCTTATTCCTAGCTGGCAGACAAAGGAAGCTTTATATTATTTGATTTGGATATTGATATACTGGTACTCTTCTAGGATGGAAAGTTTAATGTCATTTTCTTTTCAAACACAGTCCTGCGCAAACCACTCCTCGTGTGTAATTGCTTTAGGAGCGAGATTTGCAAGGTGGCATAAAGTGTCATTTCTCTTGCTGGAAAGGTCGAAGTCAAAGGCATGCTACAATGCTTAGGGTTGTATCAAATCAGTGTGAGAGCATATGGTACTACAGGGCCAAAAATGGCTCAGTTTTAAGCACAACGATCTACCTTTGAAGAGATCTGGCAGAGAACTACAGCAGATGAGTGCCTGATCATCTCATAACCACAACCCGTCCCTGCCTATTTCAACGGCCGCAGCCTGCTTCTTTCTTTCTTAAAGTGCAATGTCAGGCTGTGGCAGGAGTTTCCCCAGAGGAGCCCTTGGCAGCATGAAGATATCTCAGTAAAACCGGCAGCAATACAGGCATCCTGCCCCTCAAAGCAAAGGGGAGCGATAACATCTCCACAGATGCTGCACTTCAGGCAATAGCACTCACCAATGTATTCTGTGTTTTAAGGCACAGGCAGGGATTAGGCGGTAAGACCCTCAAGCTTCTTTTTATCCTCGAGAAGATTGAGAGGGGACCTTATCAATGCTTATAAATATCTAAAGGGTGGGTGTCAAGAGGATGGGGTCATGCTCTTCTCCGCGGTGCCCAGTGACAGGACAAGGGGCAACGGGGAGAAACTGGAATGTAGCAAGTTCCATCTAAACATGAGGAATAAAATTCTTTGGGGGTGCCAGAGCACTGAAACGGGCTGCCCAAAGAAAGTGTGGAGTCTCCTTCTATGGAGACTTTAGGCGACCTGCTTTGGCAGGGGTGTTGGACTTATGATCTCTAAAGATCCCTTCCAGCCCCTACAGTTCTGTGATTGATTCTTTTACGAACAAGAAGTGGTACCTGCACCAGTAGGATTGGGACTATTCTCTTCCCTTTCCCAAAAGCTTCTTCTGCTATGTTGCCCCATACAATGATATTATCAATGTATTGCAGGTTTTCAGAGTTTCACCCTGTTCCGCTGCTGTCTGGATCAGTCCATGATAAACGGTAGGGCTGTGTTTCCACTCCTGGGGCAGTTAATTCCAGGTGTACTGGATATCTCTCCAAGGGAAAGCAAACTATGGCCTGCACTCTGTTGTCAAAGTGATCGAGACAAACACATTAGCGATATCAGTTGTGGCATACCACTTGGCTGCTTTTGACTCCAATATGTTTTGGAGATCTAGCAAGTCCAGCATGGCAGCACTCAGTGGTGATGTGACTTCATTCAGGCCATGATAGTCTACCGTTAGTCTTCACTCTCCACTGGACTTTCACACTGGCCTTACCGGACTGTTAAAAGGGTGAGTCTTTCTGATCGCTCCTTGGCTCTCAGGTCAACAAATCAACCTAAGGATGGGAATCAGGGAGTCTTGGTGAGATATTGGTGTTGGTGCACCATTGTGGTAGTGATTAGCACCTGTTGTTCTTTGACCCTCAGCAGACACACAATAGAAGGGTTCTCCAAGAGACCAGGCAGGATAGACAACTGTTTAACTTCCTCTGTCTCCCAGGCAACTATACCAAAACCCAACAACACCCTTTTGGGTCCCTGAAATACCCTCTCCTGAGGTAGTCTGTACCAAGGATGCACAGAGCCTCTGGGCCAGTCACAACGGGGTATGTTTGCCACTCATTCCCAGCTAGTCTCACTTCAGTCCAATACAGTCACCTGTTACAGGGATCCCACACCACTCCAGAAATACAGATGGTTTCTGACCATTTATGTCTTGATGACATTGGAGTAGACTGTCCACCAGTGTCCATGACAGTCTTATATTCCTGATGTGCCAAAAATATTCAAAATTCTCAAGAGCTATTGTAATATGCCTGGAGGAGAAGGGGAAGGTGAAGGAGCCAGGGAACATGTTCCCCCTTGTTTCCCCTACAGATTGGCTCTCCAAGGAGAAAGGGTAAAGAGTGTAATTATTAATAGTTTCCAAGAGATGGTTCCTGAAGTAGGGAGGTGACAGGAATGCTGAGAACAAATGTCAGATTAGTCTCACGACTATTATATCATAAACCAGTGTTACACAGTACAGCAAAATGATAACCTTAATCCAGCCCCTAGAGGTAACAAAGAGCATCACAGGGAGTATATACTGCAAGTAAGGTGTTGAATAACACAACTCAGCCAACAAGCCCCAACAACTCTGAGAACAAATAAATCAACACTCTGACCAGCGACTACTAAACTAACACAGTGAATGCTTATAACAAATTTGTGTTAACACAATCTGGTCAGGTCTCTTGGTATCTCAGTCCTTCATGCCCCACACTGGTATGAAAAAGGGCTGTTGTGGTTTAACCTGGAAGACAACTAAACACCATACAGCCATTCATCCACTCCCCCCAAGTGGGATAAGGGAGAAAAAAGTAAAAAAAAAAAAAGTTAAAAACCGATGGGCTGAGATAAAGTTTAAGAAGCCAGAAAAGAAAGGGAAAACAAGAATTATTATTATTGCTATTGATGTTGTTGTTACTATTACAAAAGAATATACAAGTGATGCACTGTACCATTGCTCACCACTCACCCAGCTATGCTCAGCCAGTTGCAGAGCAGCGGTTGCCACCCCTCCAGTTTTATGGTTGCAAGGTGTCATATGGTATTAAGTATCACTTTGGCCAGTTGGGGTCAGCTGTCCTGTCTGTGTCCCCTCCCAGGTTCTTGTGCACCCCCAGCCTCCTCACTGGCAGGGCAGTGTGAGAAGCTGAAAAGTCCTTGACTCAGTGTAAACACTGCTCAGCAACGACTAAAATATCTGTGTGTTATCAACATTATTCTCATCGTAAATCCAAAACACAGCATTATACCAGTTACTAGAGAGAAAATTAACTCTATCCCAGCTGAAACCAGGACTTTTACAAATTTCCCCTTGTTTCTTAGATACCTTCTGACACTTCTGTCTCACTATCTGCTAACAGAGAGGGGCAATGAGATTCATTTAGCACAGCTGTCATTGTTCGGAGAGGAGACAAAGCAGATGTACCCCTCATGTTCACACAGGTACAGGATGTCATGAGAGAGAAGCTTGGAACTATAGGCTTTCCCAAGTCTCTTTTTAGCATAATCTTGGATATGAAACCAGTTCTGAGCTGTGCCTGCACCACTCAGTGGTCACATGCAGTCTAAGGAAGACAGTGTGTGGAAACTGCTGGGAGCTTTTGCTACCTGGTGAGAACTGGAACTAAGACTGTATTGACCTGCATTTAGTTCTTTATTCCACAGTTTCTAAGGTTTGAGCTTCGGTGAACTCAACAAGGAAAGCCTAATTCTGTGTTAATGAGCTTCTACTCAGTGCATTTCCTTGTTAGGAGTTTATTTGTGACACTTGCAGTGTTTCTTGAGCTAGAAGGAATCCTATTTTTCAGTCCCCTTTTCCTAAGTGGCTATTCCATTTACTGCTTATCTTCTTTGGGTTGAAAAAAGAGTTCTCAGGACTGTAAGAACCATTGCAAGCATGAATGAGACAGTTGTGCCCCACAAACATACATTTAAGAGAATGAGAAAAGACTGCAGATGTATCTCTCTTTCTATTCTTTCCACAGGTAATATATTCCCATCCCACCACCACCTCTAGCAATCCCTTTACAACTATTAAGTAATGGATTTTTAAAAAAAAAAGGAAGAGAAAGAAAGCTCTTTGTAGTTTCATACACATAGCATAGGTCGCCTGTACACACCAGTCAGTATATCATGTCCTGGTTTCCCACTGTCTCCATAAGCAATTTGCCAAGCTCCCACAGATAAACCCTAGTCTACCTAATCTTCCCATCTGGAAGTTGCTACAATGGAGATTTCTAAATATTATTGTAGCACATCCTACAAAAATTATTCACGCCTTTAAAGAATCAGAGAGACTCATTGCTATTTAGACCCTGGAGGCCCCTGAAAACTTCATCCAGACAATCTTACAAGGAAGGAATTGATAGACAGGTGACCTCTGCAAAGATTTTTAACTTATTTTCAGTCTAATTTAGTGAGAAACTATATTGTTCTGATGACCACTGCTAGTAGGAAGGCACTGGGGCATTGGTGGTGGGTGTCGGTGGCAGATGTGCAAAAGCCCTTGATGAATAGAATAGAGTAGAGTAGAATAAGTTTTGCACAATGCTTCAGAGCATGTAATGAGGGTTGGGATATGAAGTAGAAATAAGTAAGCAATACATAACAAAAATCTGGTTTGACATCTTCAAGAAAGAGCACTGGAACCTGAAGGACGCCACTGGAAACTATAGTCCCCTACAGAGATATGTGACATCTGGTCAAACTTACTTAATCATAGCTTTGCAGTTGACAGTAAGTATAATTTGATAAAGCTAATAATGAAATCAACTTCAGTTGACTGATGTGCTACTCTGTTTGTGTTTTCAAGTGGTATAATAAGACAGAATAACTGGCCCTTCTACTTGAATGATCCACTTGTTCATCAACTGAAAGTAGTGCCCAGCCAGACTGGCAGCATCTCTCGGTGCAAAGCTGTGACAGGGACCTATGTTTTCCTGATTTTCAAATGTTCTCCTTTGTATTATTTTTTCCTGGTGGCACCCCACACCACTTCTGTTCATGTGAGGAGAGGAAAACCTTTCCGGGCAAAAGCAATCAAAGATGCTGATAAAATTCTGCACTGTCACCCTGACTTTTCTAACATCCTAATACACACAGGTAGATTAGTACTCCTTCTTCCGAACTCCAGTGGCCAGTTATCCCAGTTGTCCTCTCCAGATATCCCACTGTCTTCTTTTTCAACTCTGAGCTTTTATACCATCCTCCTCCTGCTTTAACCATGACTAAATTATCTCTCTTCTTCCCTTTAAATCTCCTTTATTTGACCCATCCTATTCTTTTTTTTTTTTTT
>VXBJ01008167.1:246276-256510 GCA_013400055.1 Nycticryphes semicollaris
TTTTTTTTGTGTCTATGAAAATGGTTTGAGTAGTTTCATATTTGTTCTATGTCAATAACATTTTCACGGAGCAAACAAACAATGAACTCACCTTTGCAGAATCAACTGACAATGACGCGTATATCTCAACCTCTGATTCCTGTCAAGGAGAGATTGAAATGGCAATGTCTTGGTGTAGCTGAGACTTAATGATGAATTATTTCCCCAGGGCCACCTAAGTCATATGAAACCTTGCTATTTGCAAAACAATAGGACTGGCCAATCTTTACGCCCTCTGCAAGCTCTTTGGCATGTAAGTGATTAACATGTTCCAAACTCGACAGATAGATTCCTTCCATAATTACATTTTCCATTGTGCTTCCTCCTGATGTCTGTAACTTCCAAAGAAAAGTGGAATAAATGTTAACCAATGCACCTTTTCAAGGATGGTAGACATTCTGCTCTGAGACTTAGATTTGCCCAAGAGTATTGATATAATGTGACCTTTGAGAAATGCTGGGAATTTTTTTTTTCAGGCCCTTAAAGTATTTAAATGTTTAATTGCATAGCCCTTAACTCAGAACTCTTGCATGAGGTGATGCTCCTATGACAGTCAAGTATCTTCAAAGCCATGAGTATGTTTTAGAGAGCTTCTGAAGAAAAAACAACAGTTAGAAAGGAAGAGGTTCTCATTTGTAGTGCTACAGAGGCCATTCACAGAGAGCGCAATCATCATTACATCACTTTGCACTACTTGCTAACTCTGCTTCCAACAGGTGCCAGAAGCATGAAGAAGCCCTTGGAATTAGGTCCTTGGTTTATTTTAAAATTTACTACCTTGCTAGAGAATAATTTAAAATAATTTTAGATTGTCCTACACAACAAGGAGCATGAGATCTAAATGATGTGTGAAAAACAGTGTTCTCAAGAGGAAGCACATCAAAACCTCCTCCACAGCAAATCCTCTCCTAGACAGTTTTCTGTTAAACTTGTCGTACTTCAATACGGCTTTACTGATAATTCAAAGGGACAGTATCATACTTATACCCCTCCATTACCTCTGCTTTTAGTATATTTCAGCTGCTGGGTTTGACAAAGAAAGCACAGAGATGGGATTTACCCTGAGTTTATCCTCTCTTCAGTATCCCAGAGAAGTAAGATTAATTACTACTTTTTCAATATAAGGAAGGAGGAAATATGACTACTCAGTCCTGACACTGCTGCTGGAGAGATTACATCACTTCCTATCCCCCATGCAAAGCAGAGAACAAAGAAAGTCATAATTTTTTTTTAAATTCTAAATATAAAATTACAGCTCCAGGGAATATGGCCTTTTAGAAAGGCAACTTCAGGTATACATCCTGCTGTCACCAGCATTATCTCTTTATGGTTTATTGAGCATTGTGTGAGAGGTCTAAAATGAACAAGGAGTGATTATACAGTCAGGAAAAAATCCATATGGAAAACAGATCTAACTTCAGATCTAGCCTCTTTAATGCCTTTATGACTATAGCACTGGAAACAAGATAATTACTCAACTGCTGGCAACTTCTTGAATCTCTCTTTCTCCTGAGAGAAACAGTACTATTAGGCTAGTGTCCACATAATGGAAAAGCGGGGTTCTGCTAAGTTTTGCTTTAATGAAAGAGATCCTTTTCAACAACGTGGGGAAATCAAGATGCTGCAGTTGTAAACAGAGCTTTACTGTAAATATTTCTTTCTTAATAACAGAGCACGCTAAACATTCATCTTTCCGATTAATTCAGCGTTACAGAAGGCATATCATAGTTTCTGTACTTGTGTTCCCGCTTAAGGAAGTCTCAGAGACAAACGATACCCTGAGAAGTGGATGGGTTCATTCTCCCAGGTCATTTTTGCACAGACAGACAAAGGGCAGGGCAACACACTCGCTTTAGGAAGAGCGGTGAGCGTTCTGAAATCTTCCTACCCACAAACCTTATGTCACTGCCCACGCCAGCATGTTGTGTCAGCAGCTCACGTGATCTTTCCTAGACTGCTCCAGTGGAAAGTCAACTGCTGGTAAATCACAGCAGATGGCAGTTTAAACTGAGCTAGATCTCCTTGCCCTGAAGTGAATGGAAAGCAATCACAAAGTGATTAACAGAGGTGGTGAACTATTAACAGAGGTGAACAAAGAGGGCGATAAAAAAAATGGGTATCCTATTGCCTTCTCAGTCTGGACTAGCTGTAGCCCACGGACCTGAAATCTCAGTAATCTCTACAGCACACATCATCCTAGTTGGTACCTTCATGAACATAACCCAGATCTGTCCAGCAAATGACTACCTCCCTCACCCATCCACATACACACTGGGGCTGATCTGTCTACTGCTTTTCAGAATCTGCAATTCCCACTAGTTTCACAAAGAGAATTGTTTCTTCTTCAGAGTCCTTGCAAAACAGGTATGGATTTTCTAAGTTTCCTTGTCATCTAATTTCTACTATTGCCAAAATTCTGAAACACTTGCAGGCCATACTAATTTTGTTATTTTTTAGAGAAATTTAAGATATGTGGGCATTCCTTGAATGAAGAGTATGCCATCTTGCTAGAACCTAAGCACCATACTGCAAAATATAACCAAAGGAGACCAGAAAATCTTGTAGAAATAGCCCCGTTGATCTAACAAGCTTTTTTTCCTTTGCCATCTGTTGGAGCCATATGCCTTCTTAAATAAGAGCTAATTATAGGTCTCTACCACAACTGATCAAATACTGGTAACTGTTGCAAACTTCAGCTGGAAATATAATTTTTTCTTTATAAAAATTCCCCCTAAACCAGACACTGAGCTGGTTGCTTTTCTCCGGTTTTCTGGACTTGGGTACACAGTAGTTAGAGTTGATGCACACATGCCTGTGTTAACATATGGGAGACTTTCATAACAAGCTGGAGAAATAATAAGAGCCAAAGTACAGCTCCCGCCAAGCATATTAGGAGGGGTGACTTTGGGACAGAAAGTGACTGTGTATAATAAATATCTACTGACACGTACTGTAGCAGAGCTCTTAGTGTTTGGAGTTTTCCTTCACTGCCCCTGTGCTCTTGTACCAAGTGAAAGAGAGGAAAAAAAAAAAAGAAAAAAAAACCAACCAACCCTGTCACAAAATTATCTGGCTTTTAGCACTGAGGAACTGGAGCAAAGAAGGATCCAATACAAAAATTAAATTTTGGAAGAGAGATTCCAGCCCATTGAGAGAACAATAAATCTTCTAATGAGCTCAAAGAAAAAAAAAAGACAAGATTTCACTTTTATGTCCAACGGGCATTTGTATAAATGTCCATTTGTATAAATGTCAATTTACACCATTCAGGAAAATGTTTTAGAACTGCCTCTAGTGTCAATGTCACTTTGCATTGCTGGGTAATGTGAAAGGCCTGAAGGGTAAAAATGAATCCAGTCCTAAATATAGCAAATAAGGAATTGAAGTGCCTTTTAAAAACCCCAAACACTAAATAGCTCTTTTAGCATCACCAGACCATGGCAATTTCAGACTGACATGCTGACCTTTCAGGACGTCTTGAACTGTTCTCACAGAAATTGGAATTTTAACAAAAAACAAAACAAAAAGTAAAATGGAAATAATATGTTTTAAGTTAATTCATTCCAGCCATCAGGCACGTAGTTGTTTCCAACTACAACTGCCACAACCTCTTGGTGCAAATGAGTGGTGCATATAGAAGAAAGAGAACACTCCCAGGATTTCATTTCATCCAGTCTTTTCCTCTGGCTACCAATGGAAAGATTCCCTTTCATTTTTCTCACCACTGCTTACAGGATGTTTTGACAGCCGGAATACCACAAGTGTATAAATATCCAGATATGTAAGAATTGAAATACATATTAAAAATCTTAATATATGTGCTTTACAGAGACTTCAAGCAAGTATGTAACGTTAGGACCCACTTGTTATTCCCTCAGTGACACACTGTATATCTGCCATCACCTCATCAACAAAATACCAACCGAATCAAACCGAAAGTCCTGAGCTAAAATCATACACTTTAAGTCAAACTGGAAATTAAAGATTTCCCAGATGGGACTGTAACACTTTCAAGTCCTCTGATCAATGGTATGGACTGGGAACTAGGTGCTCTCATAATATACTTCTGAAATGCCTGCTGTGTTCAAGAAGGTGATGGATGAAGGTTGTATGTTTACCAAACTTCTATCTTCAGCATTATGGCGAGTTGTACTTTACTCAGAGGGTATATTACTGTGAATTAAGTATGTAAAACATTTTGTGACAGTCTAATAAAAAAATCTGAAAATAAATCTAATTTCTCAGATGTTAAGAGGTAGTCCCTAAGATAACACCGTGAAATAAAAAGCCTGAGGATTCAGAGTCAAGGACTGCTGCTGGTAGAAGCCACAACTGCTGGTTAGCATTTCTGAAAAGCCAAGCAAGTTATCTAAGTATTTAAATACAGGTTCTGAAGCCAACCCTGAATCATGAAGGCAAGTATACAAAAAAGGCTTCATGGTCCTACAGGTTTTTTCCTCTTTGAGTACAATACCAGTCAGGAGGTCTTTTATATAATTTCTATGATCAATCTTCAGACTTCAGCTAGATACAAGGGACTTGATTCCTCAGCTGCAGTTGCTGCAGCCAAGGATCTTTCATTTTACAGGCTGCAGGTTCAATTCCTAGGGTGATGTTCAGGGCAGGTTTGTCACATCTACATTTGTGAGGTGATCCCTCCACATTATGTTCCTCTCCCACATTCAGGTGGACCTGATCAGAACCCTTGTTTATTCAGGAGAGACCTGATCCTGGTGCCCAGGTGGTCTGTGATTCTAAACCACTGGGTTTGGTATTTGTATGCAGTGGGAGGGAGGGAGGAAACACTTATACCTCCTTACCTGCCCATAAAACAAATGGAAGAACTTGCTGAGTTCCCAGAGCAGGATAATGAGCCATAAATCAGGTGTTCCTCTTCTGACTTCAATTCTTTCAACAAATTGCTATACAGTCTTTGTTCTGGAGATATTTGACATGTATAGCACTGGTTTCTTAAGATGAAGATATACAAATCGGCCTCCAGAAAGGCAGTCAATGTGATGGAGGTTGGCAGAAGCAGACCACAGGAGAGTTATGCCAAGGCCTCATATTTTCAACACAAGTGTGATCACAACCTTTGAAGCAGACGAGTGGCACTTAGATATTCAAGCAAAATTGTATAAAGAAAACTTTGTTGCACAGTATAGAGGCTAAAGTAATAAAATGTGCTAGCACATGTGCACATAAAAATAAATTGCAGTTCTGTTTGCTGAAAAAAAAATCTGTTAAATACAGAAACGATATCATTTTAAAGTATCCTCCAAATAAGCAATCTATATTGCTAATCTGTAATAGGAGCTGTTTCTATATAAACCATAAGCTTATTTGAAACCCAGAATGTTCTTCTGTATGTTTTGTATCTTTTAAACATTCCTTTGAGCAGATATTTTAAAACTTCCCATCCAGCTGAGACATGAGATTGCCCCTTTCCTAGGTCAGCCCACTCTTGCCTGATTAGCGATTTAATTGCTGAACTGTTTGTATAGCTCAGCACAAAAATGCAATAGAATTATTTTTTCTTATTCATTTACTTCTCCAATTTGATTCTATCAACTTCTGCCACTGCATTGGTAAATATATATATTTTTTTGGCTTTTTAATTATGTACGTTATTACAATTGAAGTCCTGTAGCTTCATCTGGATCATACACGCACATAAATCAGCAAGAGACCGATCATACTTTGTCAATGCATGTCAGGCACAAACCATTTGGCTTTCTGTCTGGGATTTCATTAAACTCCATTAATGTTCTCTCTCTCTGCTATGTGCCAAGAGTATCATTAGCTGCTCTCTTTCTTTGGGCAGTTCTCTGGTAAGGCTATTATTCACCTTCAGTCCGAGTTAAGGGTCATTCAAGAGAAGGACGTTATCACTTTCTTAACAGTCTGTCTTCTTATTTGGTATAAACTTTACATACATACCACAGTCCTGTAGTAAGCTCTTAAATGGACTAATACAAGACAAAGGGTCCTGAATCTAATCCTACCTACCTTCCTCCATAAAATGATCTAATGCTTTGAAACTAAAATGGGCCAAATCCTGTCCATCCAAAAAATCTCATATAAACTATCCTAAACTCAAGATTTTAAATGTCTTTGCCTCTCCAAGATAAAGGTACTAAAAATATCTTATTACCACCACACTACAGAGAGTAAACTGGCAAAACATTATGCTCAATATAATCTTGAAAACAATGGAAAAGCTGGGAATGAACTCACATTTACTGTGAAGAAAATCCTGTCTTTACAACCAAACACTGACATTGTATTAGACATCACATCGCCTCAGTTTCCCATATATTGACTTCTTTTTCGTTTTGTCTGTCATTTACCAGTCTGTGGCTGCTCTTTTGAGCTCTGTGTTTATTACAATACTCAACCACACTGCTCTCAGCTGTTACATCTAACTCAGTTGAGAAATACCACTGAACCCAGGATGCAAGTCTTACATGGTTTTCACAACAGATAGATTGTGCAGATAGTTCCCTAGGTATGTTTTTCCTTAGTAACAATCATATTCATCAGTTTTTCTAGAGATTTAATAAATTCTTGGCACTTTTTCTTCATCCTCTAAACTTATCCATCAACATTCCTAATAATTTTAGAAATAATGATCACAAGTGCAGTACATGGAGACAAACGCTGACATGAGCTGATGATATTCAAGACACATGATTTGCAAGATTTGAATTGAAGACCATGGGATCATTTCCTGGATATATTATAACACAACAAGGCTTGTAGCAGATGACAGATTAGGCCTATGTTGCAGCTGCTTACAGGTCCTCTTTCCCAAAGCATAATAAAATAAAAAGTAAATATTCAAATGGCATCACTTTGGAAGCAACCCATCATTTCTGCTGCTGCATTTGAATTAAGAGAAGGAACATGTAAGTGCATTGTTCCTCTGGATGTCAGTGGTAGGAAAGTCTGAGAGAACAAATAATGGGAGATCTTAAAGTTTGCGCTAGAGTTATCAGAAAAGTACCTATAAAGTAGGGTAAGAAGACTCAAAACTACTAGAAACGAAGTTCCTTCTTTTTGCAATAATTTTACACATGCTGGAAATCAAGGAGAAGCTGTTTTCCATTACCCAGGAAATAGTGATTTAGGTTAAGATCGTTCTACTGATATTAAGAAGGAGAAAAAAATTACAATGTATTTTCCATTAGGTTTTTCCACATGCCCATATCCTTGTAAGGACAGCTGTCCTTGAAAATGAGAGCTATGGGAAATCGTATAAGAACCCATGGATATGAATTACATGGGGAAAAACCTAAGAGTTAGCTTGTTCCTATTTAAAATTAATAGAGGGAATTTAAAGACTTGATGGCAACTTTTCATGGAGGCAGGAAGAATGAAAAACTGTAGGGAAACTGGATAGCATTCAAAATAGGCCTGGCAAGAACCTTTAGCAGAAATGGTAGAAAACCTTCATAAATTATAAGCAGAATAAAAAAGGAGAAACAGACGGGGAAGGAAGGAAGGAAGGAAGGAAGGAAGGAAGGAAGATTGATTTTTGGTTTTCTCAGCACTAAATCATAACTACTGTATAACAAACACCTTACTGCATGAGGTGTTCAAACTTCCCTGGTTTCTGGAGAAAGCTGTGGAATACTATACTGGACATCTAGTTGCTTCTTTAGTGTTCCACAAGCAGGAGAATTTCTTGAGTGGTCCATATTTCTTTTGGGCCCCTCACTGCAAGAAAGACATTGAGGCCCTGGAACGTGTCCAGAGAAGGGCAACAAAACTGATGAAGGGTCTGGAGCACAAGTCTTATGAGGAATGTCTGAGGGAGCTGGGATTGTTTAGTCTGCGTAAGAGGAGGCTCAGGGGAGACCTCATCACACTCTATAACTTCCTGAAGAGAGGTTGTGGAGAGGAGGGGGTTGGCCTGTTCTCCCAGACAACTAATGATAGGACTCGAGAAAATGGCCACAAGTTGTTCCAGGGGAGATTTAGATTAGAAGTCAGGAAAAACTTTTTCTCCTAAAGAGTGGTCAGGCACTGGAATGGCCTGCAGGGTGGCGGTGGAGTCACCATCCCTGAAGGTGTTCAAGAAGTGTCTGGACGAGATGCTACGAGACATGATTTAGTAGTTTAGTGGGTAGTATTTGTGATAGGAGGACGATTGGACTAGTTGATCTTTTACGTCCTTTCCAACCTTGTATTTCTATGATTCTATGATATGCAGCACATCAGTTCCCTTTACTTTTTAACCCCTATTCAGGCATCAGGATATTTTTATGCATCTTTGTCTACTGTTACTGCAACAGTATTTTGTGTCAGTGAGTTTCGGAAGCTCATTATCTCGGGACAAAATTCTTTTGATGATGCTTAAGTGTGTGGTGTTTCAGCATCCTGTATACTTTCTGTCTGAAAGGTTGAATTCGAAGGTCAGATATGATGTTGTTTATAGGAGAGGTGCAAACAACAATTCATGAGCTGACGGAGCTTAGCAGCTACAGACATTCAGAACTGCAGAGTTTAATCATATAGCATGACAGCCATTTTCCATGCAGTAGTTAATATTTAGCTGTTACAGACTTTCTGGACCGACATTTTAGAAACTACAACTGAAATTCAGTAGTTTTCTACCACAGTACTCTTCCTGTGTTACTACTCTTATTTTCTTCTGCACACTGAAGCCAAGTACTTTCCCCTTGCACTGCCTACCACATGTCTACTTTATATTTTAAATCACACTTTTGTATGGATACTTAGCCTTGACTAAGTAAATGGCAGCAGAGGCTTAACAGATCAGTTTAAAATGTTAGATGCAACTTTTTGCAGATAGGTCTTCCAGAATTTCCATCACATTACCTCTTTACCTGTTTGTCAGTCAACCTTGTATTGATGGTTAGAGCTAGAATGATCCCACCTTTGGAAGGTGACAGTGATAGCTATTGTGAAATCTCTTTAAAAAATAATCTTGAAATAGAAGACATTCACAGCCAGATACGTGTTTAACCAGTGTTTTGTGAAGAGATTGTTCTCCTCCCTTATTTATTACAAAAAATATGGAGTTGAGGGGTTTAAAAAATAAACCCCTGGCACAAATGCTAATCCTGTTCCAATGACTTCAGCACTGAACTTGAAACTCAAAACTCCTGTTCAGTTTTATCAGACACTTGGTCTAAGTAAATTATGTGTACCTGGATTAAAATCCTGGCTTCATATTCTTAAAGCTTTGTCATTAATACACACCTCCTCACCCAATACTCTTCTACAGCCAGATCTGGGCAAAGGCAACATATCATGGTTTTCTGAAATATTATGCAGGCAGCAGACTCTTTTGAAGACAGAGATCGTCATTAGAAGCTCAGGACTTTTGGAAAGGTTTTCAGTTCAGTAAACTATCACCAACATAAAACAGCTAGGGTCTGTTTGCATTTTAAAAAGAAAAATAAGACAATAATTCTCTGATTTTTTTTAGTTGGGGCTGAAGTTTTGCAGAGGCTGAAGGCAAGAAGGTTCTATGCAGGATTGAAGCCTCCAGAAACTGTGTTTAAATCAGCCAGAATTAAGGCTAAACAGCTGACTAAAACTTAACACCTGGTAAATGTTTCTTTAATATCTTGTTGCCATTTTCCTGATTTCTACATTTCTCTTATTCAAATTCAACCATTTTTCCTTCGTATTTTTTTTAATTTGTACTTCAATACCTTTCTGAGAAATTACTCTGTCAGGAAAATAAATTTAAGTGCATCGGTTTCAAGCAGAATTTCACCTAAAGCTGGGTCAGCACCTCTGAAGAGAGCTTGTGTTGGAACAGCAACTCTTTCTTCAGTGCAGCTGTGCTTTTCCTGCTTGAGAACATTGTCGAATCATTTATGATTGTGTGATTTCTGGGAACTCTCTCAAAATATATGAAAAAGAGATGGGTTTCAAATCAAGCCTACAATCTGTAAAGAGTAATCCTTAGTGGAGGGTTGTTTTGTTTTGGTTTTTTTTCTTTTATGCTACAATCTACTAAGGTGCTTCATAAGGCTGAACTCTTCCAAGCTGAGTATGGTCCTTCCCTTCACTCAGCAGTGACCCTCTTTTAGCCGTGGTTGTATACTAAGGTCTATCTTATACTCTAAAACTTGCAACAACAAGGAGTTGCTGATCATCTGGTGAAAGAGACGAAACACTTTGGTTGACTCTTCCAGTTACAGAATCACAGAATATC
>VXBJ01008222.1:0-11800 GCA_013400055.1 Nycticryphes semicollaris
CCAGAGGCCTGCACACCCATAAGCTTGCTTGGGGGCAATGACCGTTTAGCACGTTAGTGGGTCGTTTAAAATGACCGGGGGTGGTGGTGGTGGCTCCGCCCAGGCTCGCTCAGCAGCACCGCCCCCCAGCTGACAGCCCCCTGGACAAGCAGAGGTCTTGTCCCGGCTTCAAAAAAAGCCCCAAAAGAGCTTCTCGTCGGCCTTTTTCGCTACAGATCCCTTCCCCAGCGCAGTCTTACCTGCCCTGAAGCTGGTCTCTGTGGCAATGCAAATTTTGGCAAGATCAGAAGTTTGAGGATGTGGGCATTATATCTTGCATCCTTTGCTTGGCTATTAAAATTATAAAACCACACAATCCAATACTAGTTCCAAACCCCAATTACAGAGACAAGCAAAATACCTCGACACAACTCAAAATTATCCTACACTGGCATGAATGTGGAAATCTACTGAGGGATCTTGGCACGTGTGTACACCCTCTCATGCTACTGTTCCCAGCTTGGCTATGGAGATCCCCTTCCCCATGCTCCTCCCTAGTACAGCCATAAGAGCCAAAGGGACCGGACGATGTCTGACAAGAAACCTTTAACTGTGTAGAGGACAGTGCATATAAGCAATCTGTCACAAACAATCCCAACAATGAGCCGAGCAGTTGCCACTGCCTAACCTATGAGGAGTAAAACAAGGACTGTAACAGCCAGGGGATGAGAAGCAAATGCTGAAGTAAATGGAAGAACTACCAGCCTCAAATAAGGAAAAAATACAGAAGGCAACTGGAACAAAGAGCTGGTGGACACACAGAACAAATAAAAGCTCTTTTTGAAGGTGTGCAGTCTCTACAGCTCCCAAGATACCTAACTAACTGACCAGTAAAAGCCTATGGACAGGGGCAACATATCACCACTTAGATTTTATTTTTTTGTTTTATGTAGCCCATTAAAAGAGTTCATTAGAGGACAGAATGTCTTCTTATTGTTTGCTGCTCACATTCACCACTTTAGTGGTATAAGATTTAGTAAGTAGCTTTAGTATTGAAAAAAAAAATAATCTTCTGTCTTAACAATATGGTCAGTGACTCTGCCACTGTTCTGCTGGCTGTTTTGCACAAATGTGAATGCAATACTTGTACTCCTTTATCTCTTTTTATGCAGCTAAAATAATCAATAGCAGGAATAGCTAAGAGTAATCTACCTGGGCCACCTACTGAATGCTCTTCTTGGAGAAACTGTGTGAAAAGCTCAGGAGCAAGTCTGGAAAACCATTAGAAGTTTTGGTATGCCTCAAGTCTGTGTGTGCGTATGTGCACAATGAAAAAAAAATATAAAAATAACATTATATTTTAACACAGATTTCTTGAAGCCCAGTTTTGAAGCAAAACCTGCTTCAAGCAAAATCTTAATTAATTTTAAAATCTTCAAAACAAAATGTCATCAAGTAATACTTACTCTTTTTTACTTTCTGACACTTGGTATTCATCTGATGATATTTCCACTTGAATTTTCAATTTACTTTTGCCAATCTCACACTGCATTTTCCACACTAAAAACTGCAATCCCTTATTTCTATATTTTACTAAGCCATCTGTATTTAAAAATAAGAATTTTGAAACAAGTGACACATTTGGGTATGTAGGGACAACGATAACCTCTACAGGAAAGGTATCTTTTAACCTATAAATTTATTGTGTCTCATGCAACAACAGGCACTGACAGAAGACCTTAACATTGAGCCAGCAGTATGTGTGAAAAAGAGGGATACTGAGTAAAAGATTACTGAGACGTGGCAGACTGATTACTGCAACGTTCTGCTGCTATCATCTAAAATATCAATAGAAAGCTCAACGCTACTGACAGGATAGTTTAGTAAAATTTTCCCTAGACTAGTACAGTGAGAATTGGCTGGAGAATTTTTGAATTAATAATAAAGCAGTAAGCTCAACGATCTAAAAAGCATAATATGTGAAAAAATTCCAGAAAAAATAAATTTGGAATGCAAACTGTAGCAGAATATCAAACTATAAAAGGAAATGAGGGCTTTTTTTTCAGGATTCTATGTATTCAAAATACTTTCCCAGAACTAAGAAAGTATTATCTTGTTATAAATTACCTGAGATAGCAAGACACTCATAATAAATAGAGAAACCATCAACGTAGAGCTCAGAGAAAGGATAAGGCAGTCTTGATAGTCCTGAAAAGATGAAATTATTTACCCAGCACCTGGAAGAGAAAGAAGGAAATAAAAAACCACACAGATTTCCTGAAAAAGTAAACAGCCACCTGGGTCAATGCAAGTTTACAATAAAGGATTAAGGGTATAGTGCAATGCCAACAAAAGTCCATGAAAATCTTAAAAAGGTCTTAGATTTAGCCCTAGGAGACAGGGAACCAAGGTTATGATCTCAGCTTATTTGTCTTATAGGATTTTTATTTGTAGCTGCATGCCTGTTTCTGTCTCTGCTTGCATCTTTCATACAGCCCTATTTCTTAACGCTTGTTTTCTTAAAAACACCTAGCTCTCTCATAGAGAAGAAAATATAGGAAAAAAGGATGTATACCACAGACCAGGTGTCTAGGCTGTGTATCACAACTTGGAAAATTATACAATTCATCATTATGATGGACAAAATAGTTCTTATAAAATAAGTAGCCCAAACCTCCTTTAGAAACTCAAACCAGATGAGTCCAAAATGGGCTTTTGTCTCTCACTGAGCATCCCGGGTTCTCAGGTACGCTAAGCCTACTCAAGCTAAGTAAGAACCTTTGCCAAGCAAGAAGCAATTATTTTGCTCTAGTCCTACAATGTAGAACCTGGCACATGTTTACAATTCAGTGCTTCCATTAGTCAGCATTTAGCTCTGATTGTGCTGTCCAGATTGCATAAGCACACCTGCACCCCATAGATCTGCAAAAATAAGGTCATAAGAAAAAAAAAAGGTAGATACAGGTATAGCTCTCCATATACTCTCCATGCTCTATGGTTTTAATTTTCTATTGAATTCTATCCAAGTTCCTTTGCAATCCCGTAGCATGGTCCACAAAAGAACTGTGTGCAAGTGGTTGCATAAGGACACAGTGCCCAACAAGGACCAGACCACAGGAAACATCACACACATGGTGTTTTCTGATGTAAGTGGATTGAGCAAGTCCACCGGTAATAAGCTGTTAGAGAAACTGTGTTTATCCTAGACCTGACAATCCACAACAAAACAGAAAAAGCTTGTGAAACAAAACAATGGAAAATATTACAAAAATATATATATTTCACAAATCATACAGCCCTCAGTGCATCTCTAGCACTCTGTTCTATCAGAAAGGACATAAGTTGGCATCTGTATTAACACTCCAAAGCAAAACAAGACCTGATATCACAGGAAAGAATGTGAACAAAGACGTTAATCCCAATTCATAACCACATAACTCTATCACTTTAAAGGGAATTTATGCCAGCATAAAACTGGAGTACCATAGCAGTAAATCTATCCCAGAGTTTAATATTCATGCTGGTTCAGCTCAATTTTATTTAGTGCAGGTGTTCACTTCATTTTTATTATAGGATCTGGGGGGAAGGGATAGTCTGCTGTTAATTCACTTGTACTGGCTGGTGGTCCCAAGTCACAACACCACCAGTCCTGTTTCTGTGTACTTCAAAGACTGCTGAATATTCATTATATTTATTTTCTTTTGCCTACAATCTACAATGACTTCACTTAACCACTTCTTTTTTTTCTTCACAATGTTTACAGTATCTCAAAAGTAGCAGCAAGGGGTACTAATGTAATAATTAAAAGACCACACAGAGGTAACATAAAACGAAAAAGAAAAAGAAACACAGGAGAAATGCATGTAAAGAGCTCACAGGAGAGAACAAAGACACAACAACAGGCAGCAGCAGCTTTAACTTGACTGCCAGTTTTCTATGGTGCAATCAAATCCATTGTCTGCAAGCCACAGGTGCACAGCACATGGAACAGACAAAAATGCAATGGGGAGTGATGACAGTTAACTTCTGAGCCCACGCTATATTCATCTCAACATTCATCTGTACATCTGTTGTGCTGAATTTTAGTCTTTAATTTCTTTTCTTTTTCCTTTTTTTTTTTTTTCCCTCTGATTTCAGAGTCACTTGAGCAGCTGAGGAACTGTACCAAAAATGCAGTATGGGAGAGAGGGTTTGGACTTTAGGAGAATGAAATCTATCTGGGAACCTGAAACGTGAAGACACTCCATGTCTATCAGCCAGGTAACCCAGTAGTGACTCAGGTGACAGTGGATATTGCCAGTTCATCTGCAAAGCAATGGCCAACTAAGATGTTCATCGACTCAATTTTCAATGGAAGTGTAACCTTACTAATACAGATTTTGTGTAGAGTGCAAAAAAAAGGCTACATGGGAAAAATTAATGTGTTATAATAATGACTGGTATTATTATTATAATGGTTGATTTCACTGCTTATCACAAAACAGGTCAGTATGGATTACACTTAGATGAAGGTCTTTTGATCTCAGATGTTTTCCCCATCAATAGGGCACTTTTTGAAATTAGATGCAGGCTGACCTCTTATTCTTTGTTTTCATCGCTCTCCAATCAGTGGGAGGAAATTAGCCCCCTGGGAACGTTTGATTCACATTGGCTCACTGTGTTATTTCAGCTGTGAAAGATGCTAATGAGCTAATATCAACTTTCCTAGCGGAAAATACACATATGTCACTTTAGAATTTTGGCCAGGAACCAGCATTTCATCATTTTAGGCAAGGTCTATCATTACACTGCAGCAAAAGAAAAAAAAAACCCAACAAATTAAAGACAAGTTCAATCCACCTAAAGGGCAGAATCTCATGCAGTCTTCTTCCAATATGTAATGCAGATCAGCAGACACATAATTTGCTGTGGAAATTAGCTGTCAGATTATGTTCTGTGTTTTCCCAGTTGGAGAGAACAGGGCAACATCCCAAGAAGCTTTGAGGATAATTAATTTCTCAAAGGAAACAACATCACTGTAAGGTTTCGTGTGCTCTTGAGGAGCTCACCTGTGACCCACAGACAGACAAACAAGTGGCCTAAATGAAGGAGAGAGCACAAGTTCTCATGAAGGTGAGAACTTCACAATTAAGAGTTTTCAGTTTCAGGGTGAATCCCCATCTTTTACACATTCAAATAAAAAAAATCAGCTCACCCTAACATAGCAAGGAAACTTGCAGGCTCTTCCAAGAAAAACAATTTCAGGTGGAATACACAGTTGTGGGTTTTTATTCTTGGGAAGAACTAATGAGGTTTAAGATAATAAAAGCTCCTGTTCCCTTTTTTCCCCTACCGTAGTTGTTACTTTTCGGAAATTTAAGTCAGTTCCATTACAAGAAGATTTGTAAAGTCTTTCAACTTTGCTGAAATAAAACATTTCAATTAGGTAAGAGGACATTCCATCACTTTCTAAATCTATTTATTCTTTTAATAAACTATCAACTTGAGCCTTAATCTTAATAAGCAATTCTGAATTTCCAGTTGCTTTTTTTTTGTTTTCCCCAATAAGTAACTGATATTCCTCAGATAATTTTTTTAATTTCAGAAGAGGTCTGGAGCCAACGTTACTTGCAAAGTGATGCTTGACATGGACTGTTTGGAGACAGAGAAATTGCTAATTTTTCAAGTTTTTTCAAGTTTCAAGGTTTAGGCCTTTCTTTTTTTACTTTTTTACCAGCCAATTATCTATTATACATTTTGCATCCATAAACCCCTCTGAGAAGACTTAAATACAAGCATGTGAAAGCACAAAAAGAAGCTATTTCACCTACCAGAGCAAGAGTGACATACAAAAAAACTTCAGGGTGTTTATTCTTTCAAGACACAAGAAGAAGCTTCTTTATTTCTAGTGCTGAAAAGCAACACCTAACAAAGATTAATTATCTGACTAGATCTGACCAAAAGGTTTCATTGAACATACCAAAAATTAAGGTTTTTTTCATATCCTTTTTCTTTACTGTGCAATTTTTCAGAACTACTTCATCTTTGAAAAATAAGCCTATAATTTGTCTGCCTGTCATTCTTTCTCTAAAAGTAGTGAATTAGCTTTCAAGTGTTACAAAGATGCAAATTAGACAAAATGGGAAAAAATTGCCACCTGTAGCATCACTTGATACACTGAAACCCAGAAAATTTTCAATTCAAATAAAAGCACTGAAAATTGAAATGTAAGAAAATTTACAGACATCATAACCAAATACTTCTACTTCACGGAAACAATATAAATAAATTATTTGAGTTTGTTTGGGTTGGGTTTTTTGTGTTTTGTTGTTTTTTCTTAAACAGATACTAGTTTCTAAACTGGTCTTGGTTATTTCAGCAGTTATGCAGTTGGTTGCAGATTGGTTCAAATCATAACATTTGGATCTAGATTTTGTGAAGTCTGAAAGAATGTGGAGCTCAAATTTTTATTTAGTCCTTTGGCGCTGACATCTGAACTGCCAGCCTCTCAAGACTTTAATTTTTTACTTATTTCTAATACTAGCAAAATTATTTTAATATTTATTTCAGTTTATTTTTTCCAGGGTCTTACTGCACAAGAATAATTGATATTTTCCAGACAACCTAATATTAAGACTCTGAAAGGAATGAATGAGATTAGTCCATTTGCCTGAGCTCTGAAGCTGCTGCATAAGACACTGATTATCATTAGTGAAAACGCAAATCATTCTTTGTCTCTTAACCACTTTAGAAGCTTCCTACCTTCTAGTCTGTAGACTAAATAAATAACAAATACATCATCCAGCACTCTCAGACCAGCTATGTACAATGCCGTATGAATCACTGCTGATCCTCTCATATGCCATTTCCTTTATCGTGAACGGTTCCAGCAAGAGAGAAAAAATCTGCAATGCTACTTACAAATTCTGTTTCTCTTGTTTCAGTACCTTCTTTTTATTTTCAGTTCTTGGTTTTCTATCATTTTTCTTCCTCTGCGCTATCATAGTGACACTAAAAACTGATGAAATGACAGCTAGTAGTTCAAGCTCAAACCTGGTTTCTGCTTAATCTTTCACAAACCAGTTAAAGGTTTGGTCAGAGGTCATTCAGACACCTCTGTGAGCAATTTTTAAAAACTGCTGCAATTTAAAAACTGTGTTGCTTTACATTAAATAGCTTCTTAAGAACAACTGGGACATTTTGGATCTTCATATTCTATGGTTATATCTTCCTTTGCTTCCAAGCACAATCACTTGAGCGATTGCAGACACTACATGGTTTCAGAGTGCAATAATCCTGAACAGTGTCCAAAGCACAGGAATGAACACTGCATTTTTGACTGTATATTGATGCAGGATGCAACTAGGGCCACGGTCTGCATATGCAATGGGTGGTTATCAAACATGAACACAGACTTCTCTGTGTATGCATTTACGCATGGCATAACACGAGCCATAGATAAAATAAATAAAGATCACTGATAAGACTTGTTGGATGCGTTGGTGGCAGATGCTTGTTGTTTGGCTCTTTAGAACAGTTTCAGCCAAAGTGGAAATGTTCTAAACAAAATCTCTCCACCTTATCCAGCATCCCTAGACATTGTAAAATCAGATAAATCCACTTTTCTTACTCTAAAATTCTTTAACCATGAAAAAAACTTTTTATTACTACATTATTTTTTATTGGCTGTTTCTAAAATAACCATGAGCCTGAACATGTATATTACATGATTGTTATATTCCCATATCAATTCCACTTTATTCATGAATATCAATACAAATGGCGCAGAACTTGGCACAAAGATGCTTTGCTCATAAATTACAACGTGCTTTTTCTGGGCTTGCAGTCTTACCATGTCCTTTTTCATTTAGTTTCACTTATATTTTGAAATCTGCATTCCCTTCCACGGACAAAAAAAAAAAGAATCATTTGTATAATAAACAAAGATAAATTGATAAATCACAGTAATTACTCATCTATACAATACACACTTCCATCACATAAATACAAATAAAAGCGATGGTGCCTGTGGCCTTCCTTCACTAACAGGACATATGAAAACCACTTAATTTTGTGGTACAAGGTGTTCTCCAGGACACTTGTGACATACGCAGACAGGAACCTTGACCACCATGAAATCTTCGGGAGCTTCGACAAAAAAAAAAGTCAACTGAGTTGGAATTTGATCCTTAATCTTTACTCTGTCAGCTGTCACTGGAAGATGTAATATGCATTCTTCCAAGGATTCTGTTAAGTGTCTCTAACAAAGAACGTCTACTGGTTTTGAAATTGCAGTATTGTGTTGCCTACACTATTTCCAGCATAAATCCAAAACATAGCCACATGCTAGGTAACACCCCACCTGTTTTGCCCGTGGTGTAGCTCTTAGCAATCATGGAATCTAGTATGGAGTATAGCTTATTTGTGCTGTATCTATATTACTTGTTTGAGTGGAAGGTGTCTTTGCTTGCAGAATGAAGAGGCAGCTAAAGATTACTGAAGCAGTATATATTCCTTTCTCCATTGCTTCAAAAAGTTTTTAAAGCTTTTTACAGTACTAAAGCATACGGTATTTTCTCTACAGTTCATTGTTGCTAGAGCTTATTGGCCTACCCTAGTAACAAAGGAACTTGTAACTTGCCCATTAAAAAATGCTAGAATTTCAGACTGTTAAGGCAATGGGACCCCCCAAAAACATCCAAATGTAGGTTCTAGGCCCTCAAAGTTTTTATTGAAATTTTGCACTGAGCTCCAAAAACAACTCTGAGCAAGATTTCACTCAAAAAGACACAAAAATATAAACTATATTCCAAGATGGCTATTTTTGTCTGAGTCAAGATGGGTTAAGTGCCACTTGCTCCTCCTCTACACATAGACTTTGCCAAAGGTCCCTGCAGGACTTTCATAATCTCCAAAAGACACTTGATCAGGCTATGAGCCACTCCCATAGAAGCTCTGTTCTTAAAAGATTGTTCTTAAATGAAAGTTCAGATGACTGCAACAGGAGCATTAATAAGCCCTATGGAGTTACCAGCAAGACTGGGAATATAGGGAATGATTAACTGCAAGTCGTCTGGTCAGTGCCCAAACATTTGTTATTCGTACTTGAACTTTGATTTGTTTCATCAAGAGTGCAAATATGAGTGAGTTTTTGTTCAAAACATACTGGAGAGCAGCTGTTCTTCCTGTCATATTTCATATATGAAAGGTGAATTTAGAGAGGAATATGGTTATCTGTCATTAGTAATAATTTTGCTCCTCTTTAGTGCAAAAAGTTTCTGTTTTCCACAAGCAGAGGAAGACTGAGCCTTACCATAACTGGTCACTTGTTATAAATCAAAAGTAGCTTCTAAATAAAGCAAATACTTAACAATCAATCCAAAGAGGAAATAAAGTGTTTTTAAAATTATTACAATCAAAAACAATGTCTGGTTCTGGATGTTTCATGACTAGAAAACAGGCTTAATTCATCAGAAAACTGCTGTATTAATAACAATTTACCTACCTCTTGTGTCTAACAAGTAGCATAATCCTAAACCATATGATTATTTATGTCCTTTAAACCACAGACTACTTAAAAATAATTTCTGTTTAACAAAACTGGTTTTTGCTCTGCAGAGTAAATGAAAAATCAAATCTGTTTCTACAAAACTGTACATTGAATATATTCCTTTTATAGTAATTACAATCAGACAGCCTTTAAACTATCATTCCTTGTTATGCTTTGGTTCTTAACTGTTGAACACCCACAAATACTGCGTGTTTTACTTTACCATTGTACTGAAAATGGATGAACACCGTTTGTGATGAAAGTACAAGACACACTGGCACAAGACCACAATAACTCTTGGCCCATACGAAAACAAGGTCTTAAACCCTTTAACACTTTCTGAGCATTAAATAGCAAATCTAATCTCTTAGTCATTAATTTTCCTACGTTACAAATCTGGATGTAATTAGGAACAATGCATTGCAGCCTGTGTGGTGAAGGAAATGTCATGCTGACATGATTGATTACATTTATTTAAACTGGAGATTTCTGATTCTTTCCAGTGATACTTCATTCAACTTTTATTACTATTTTATGCACTGAGATAAGCTTTTAATTTCCCTTGTTGAGACCCACTTAAATAAAACTTAGGAAGAATCTGAGAAGCATTACATGAAAGAACATTGCTGCAGTTCTGTGGGTCTCCGAGTTATACAAACTACTGAAATTAAAGTTAGGTTTAATATGTTCAATTACTACAGTTATTGTCAAGGATTTCGTTAGAAAGCCAAGTCTAAACTTTAACTGTAGCACATCTAATACATACCTTACAAGCTGCTAATCAGAATAAGAAATAGACTGAATAGAATATATATCTGATTTTATTACGTGGCCCTTTGCTCAGAGTAGCAGTAGCTTATTACTTTATAAATCTTTTTTTGTTTATTGCTTTAAATACGAAAGACAATTTTCCTCATAGACGTTGTTAGTCAACAGTAAAACTGAAAGTGCAAGGCAATCTTTTTTTCTTTCTTCCTTTCATTCCCAGTCAGAGAATACTTCAAATTCCTTCTGTGCAACATTTGACAGTATTAGCTAACCTGTAAATGTACACATTTGCTAAACAAAAGGGACAACAGTCTCTAGTCAAACCTAGGAGAAATACCTTTCAAAAGTATCTTGCTGCATTCATAAGCATTAGAGGTAAGAATAAGGATTGTTCATATACAATATTTCTGCATAAACTTACCAAACTCTCATATAAAATACTCATACTCCTTTGTGCAGAAATATTCAAAGAAAAATTGCCAAGATCTTAGTGTGGGTACCAAGGGACCACATATATCATCTGTAAAGATGAAACAAAATTTAATGAGAAATCACAGCTTAAGGGTATAGCCTTCCAGCTAGTTTTGAAGGGTCAGACTAAGCCTGTACAGTTCCAAAACAGCAATCCCAGTGTCCACAGTTCTTGTTGACTGTCCGGTGGCTGCATAGAGGCCTAAGGCAGGGACCTATGTTCATCAGAAATGCCTTTCTGAGGCATTATTTTCCTGTCAGATTAGATCAACATGCACAAGTGCTACTGCTGCACAAAAGCTGACAGTGGAAACATATGGTAAAAGGACAGGAAGGGAAATACTGCTTTCCCATGATAACATTGTCCCACCAGCAAGGCTTAGACAATTATTGCATCCTGAAGTTAACCTGGAAAGAGTGAAGCATCTACTGTTGGCCATATCTGAAGCACAAGAGGAGGAAAAGGTTGATAGTGAGAAGGAAATGACAGGTAACTTCACAAAGGTGCACTTTGAATTTTATGCTGCAGTTCTTCAGATGTGCATCATTTAGACACCACACATCATGCAAAGATGACACTTACTCTATCATTTCTCCAAGCTAAAATGGCATTCTTCAAGAGGTGAAACAATCAAAAGGTGAAAAGCATGATTTGTTTTCATTACTAAAATTGTATTTATAATCACTGCCAAAGAAACACTAAGAAATCTAATTTTCTCACAATTCTGTTGGGCTAGGCCTGACTCTAACTCTTCCTCATATGGATAATACTCCGCTCTTGAATCCTGACCTGTGTCAAGGAGCTGCAAAACAAGCCATAAAAATCCACTGATACGTATTTTAAATAGGTTATATTCCTTTCAGATATATTTTGTCATTCATCATGAGCACAGTGTACCTGGCATTCGGGTGGCCTTATGAGCAGTAAATTGAGTGAAATTAGCATTTCAATCGACGCTATGTGAAGATAACAGCCAGCAATAATCCTATTTAACAGCTGTTAATTGTCTGCTATAAACCACAGTTCAGCAAATTTTGATCACACAACTGAAA